>OVBN01000004.1:0-18533 GCA_900406565.1 Turritis glabra | reverse complement strand
GGTGATTTTGTATTGGTGCAGGAAACATGTCTGGAACAGATGAGGAGGAAGACGAAGCTAACAACATTCAGAACAATAAACTACTTTATGAAGCTCTTACTGCTGAAATGAGAAAGATGATGGCTACTGAAATGGAGACTCTTCGGCAGGAGTTTCGACAGACCACAGAGCAGAGGCGAGCAGAACCTAGAAGGAAACAAGAGAGGTCTCATGATGATTTTGTGCCACAGTTTTATAGATTTGCTGGAAGTAGATATCCAGAGGACTATCTCGAGTGGGAAAGAGACATGGATGATTGGTTTTCATACCATGACACTCCAGAGGAAAATAAGCTCACCTATGCCATCAAACAGCTCACTGGATATGCATATTCATGGTGGAGGCATGAAAAACACAAGTGGTTGAAGTATCCAGAAAGAACCATCATCAGTTGGGGAAAACTGAAATGGGTAATGATCAGAGAGTTTGTGTCGACGGTGCACTCAGAAGACACATGAGTAAAATACCCTCGAAGATTCTCAAACCCATATACCAAAAAGACAAGACAACAAGTGCCACCAAAAAGTCAGAGAAACTTGCTCAAACAAGCAGACTTTCAGCCAAACCAGAAGCACATGCCTGCATATTGTCTAGACCAGAAGAAGAGCCTTACAAAATCCATGGAGAAGAAGAGTTTTCTCAGCTAAGGAGCTTTGTGCAAGCCAACAGCAAAACCAGAACAATCTGTTGTTCAACAAAAAGCTCAGACGTCCAAAGAAGAAGAACCACCTGCAGAAAACATGCAATGGACCAGAAACAAGTTGCAGACACAATACACACCTATGTTGCTTGAGAAAACAAACACCAGAGGCACCATACAACCTCATATGAGCAGCAGTGTGCAAGGTATGTGTCTAAGATCCCCTTTTTGGTATAAATGAAACTAAACGTGATTACTCATGATGCAGAAGAAGAATCACCAGAAAATGTACAAAAGAGTTTGCATTGATTACTGATATGGAGCAGCCAATCAGCCTTGTGTCAGAACCAGTCCCTAAGCCATTTCCTAAAGATCACCCAAGAATGCACTGTAAGGAACTTGATTTGGTTAGGACTAAGCCTAATTTGTTTATAATGATTTCTGCTCAAGATGAAAAACGTTTTGGTTTAGAAGCTGTGAAAGAATTTTGTGTTTCAGAATCTAACTTTGACCAAATGATTCCAATTTTTCGAAACTATTACACATGAAAAGTTCTTTAAGCCAAAAGGTTTTCTAATTAATAAATTTCGTCATTTTTGAACCTTCATTGAGAGTTTCTTTGTTTAGCAACACCTTTGAGTTGTTTTAGAACTAGGGAAGAGTTTGTAATGAATAAAAACCTTTTCTAAAATAAAACAAAACGTTTTCTGTGATTTTAATGAACCTTGCAAACCAACTTTCAAAGATCATGTTTTTGAACAAAGCTTATCTAAGTTTACAAAGTATAATTCTCTTTCTAATAAAATGTTGCTTGTTAAAGATTTTTGGTGTTCTAATCACATTCTGATTTGTGACAAAGTGAATGAAATTGATAAAATGCATTCGAAACTTGCCTTCGATAGCCTGTTTGATCCTCTTGAGGACTTGTTTGATTATTTCAGATGCACATTTGATGTGTTTTCTTTAGTTTTTTGTGAAAGCAAATAAAAGACAGGTTAAGAACTCAAAGGCAGGAATGATTCAAGTTCTCACTAATCAAGTTGATTAATGGACCAAAGGAGCATGAAAAAGTAGTCAAGGCTTCTTTAATGTTCAAAGACGATCACCAGATACATTACTATTGCTCAGATCAAACTACAATTCCCAGCAAGGTAAACCTTTAAAACTACCACCAGAGTCTTGGTATACTTTTTCTTGTTTTTGATGCAGGACTTGGAGAATACAAAGTTGCGGATCAAATAAGACACCATCAGTCCAGAGGAGTTCCTATATAATCAACCTCGACGCTAATGAATGGATGCCACCAATCTTAATATGAGCTAGAGACATTGAACTAGAACATGCTAAGGTAAGTAGCTATGTTTTCAAGGACCCTTTTGTTTTTGATCACACAGATATGATTCGCTTGTCTTTGTCAAAAAGAGCCAAATGCAGATTTTAGAACAGCTTTGAAGCGCACAAGAAGAATCCAAAAGAGAGAAGAAGACAAAAAATTCAAGCCACCTGATTTGGACCAGGATAAACACCAAGTCGCCAGTTGTTTCATGCTGATGAAAGAGGAGCCATCAGACGCAGCATACAAGCCAAAACCAAGCCAAAACAGATTTAGAGGTATGTTCATAATCCTACATGATTCCGCGAGTACTAACTTGTTCTATGTCCATGCAGATGATTCAGATTTGAGGACAAATCTTATTCAAGTGGGAGAGGATGATATGATACTAGTCGATTCAAGAGATGGAGGAGGCATAGCCAAGCTCGACGTGCAAGCTCGACCAGCAAACAGAGTCCGAGCTAAAGATAACGAGCTCGATTTGCAAGCTCGACCAAACAAACAGAGCTCGACATGTGATATGATACAGGATGATTCATGGAGCTTGGAGCATGGAAAAGAATCTAAAGAGCAGCTTGAACCAGAGGATGAGCTTGTAGCTGAGGAAGCAGCTCACTGTGGAGTGAAGATTAAGCCAAACCAGAGAAGACACGATCCTAAACCTCCCTGGTTTTTGATCTACATTTAAAGAGTATCAACAAATGGACAAGTGATTCATTTGCACTCTTTTTCCCTTACCTTTGGTTTTGTCCCAATGGGTTTTTCCGAGGAAGGTTTTTAATGAGGCTTCTGAATCACTTTCACATCATCCATTTGTTGATCAAGAACCCAAAATTCGACCCAACCGATAAGTTATGAAGCCCAAACTATTTTATGTCCATTACAGGTGCAAGAAGAGGCCAAAACAAGTGTCTGATTTTCTGGCCAAGAGAAGTGACGAAAATGGAAGTGCAAGGGTCAATTTTCAACTTAGAATTAATGTTGTTATTTTCTAGACAGTCTGCATGTAGACTGGTCTTTTCTATTTAAGTTATTTGTTTCTCTCATTGTAGGACAATCTATTTTCTTTTATCAAAAACGTTTGAATCTAGATCTCTGTTTGTTGGTGAGTCATATCTAACAAACAAAACGAATTCTTTGTGTGTCGTATCAAAGAATTCACCCTTGGTTTACTTAAGGAAATCTGCAGCCTTTCGTAAAGCCACTCGATCCATTGTTCTTCTGTTCTCCACGGTTTTGTTGCAGCAAGACCCAAGTTCCCTTTAGCTGTAGACTGGCGATTCATAGGGAGGATTACATTAAGTGGTATCAGAGCTAAACAGTCTGCAAGTTAAGTTTTTCAATCTCTTTCACTTCTAATCTGTTCAAATCGTGTAGATCTGCTTCTATGAATTTTTTTTATTGTCTATGCACCACCAGCAACCTGTTTCTTAGTTTTAAGTTGTTTGAGTTGTAGATCTATGTTCTGCGATTCACTAGGTTTGTTGTGTCTATTCATCTTTCAAATACCGAATCAGTGTTAATTGTGTAGAAAATCGTCTCAAATGCATCAGTTTGGTCTAGTTAACTTTTGCTTTTAAGAATTTGTTTCTGTAGAACTTTTTACTGGTGATTTTGTATTGGTGCAGGAAACATGTCTGGAACAGATGAGGAGGAAGACGAAGCTAACAACATTCAGAACAATAAACTACTTTATGAAGCTCTTACTGCTGAAATGAGAAAGATGATGGCTACTGAAATGGAGACTCTTCGGCAGGAGTTTCGACAGACCACAGAGCAGAGGCGAGCAGAACCTAGAAGGAAACAAGAGAGGTCTCATGATGATTTTGTGCCACAGTTTTATAGATTTGCTGGAAGTAGATATCCAGAGGACTATCTCGAGTGGGAAAGAGACATGGATGATTGGTTTTCATACCATGACACTCCAGAGGAAAATAAGCTCACCTATGCCATCAAACAGCTCACTGGATATGCATATTCATGGTGGAGGCATGAAAAACACAAGTGGTTGAAGTATCCAGAAAGAACCATCATCAGTTGGGGAAAACTGAAATGGGTAATGATCAGAGAGTTTGTGTCGACGGTGCACTCAGAAGACACATGAGTAAAATACCCTCGAAGATTCTCAAACCCATATACCAAAAAGACAAGACAACAAGTGCCACCAAAAAGTCAGAGAAACTTGCTCAAACAAGCAGACTTTCAGCCAAACCAGAAGCACATGCCTGCATATTGTCTAGACCAGAAGAAGAGCCTTACAAAATCCATGGAGAAGAAGAGTTTTCTCAGCTAAGGAGCTTTGTGCAAGCCAACAGCAAAACCAGAACAATCTGTTGTTCAAACAAAAGCTCAGACGTCCAAAGAAGAAGAACCACCTGCAGAAAAACATGCAATGGACCAGAAACAAGTTGCAGACACAATACACCCTATGTTGCTTGAGAAAACAACACCAGAGGCACCCATACAACCTCATATGAGCAGCAGTGTGCAAGGTATGTGTCTAGATCCCCTTTTGGTTAATGAAACTAACGTGATTACTCATGATGCAGAAGAAGAATCACCAGAAAATGTACAAAAGAGTTTGCCATTGATTACTGATATGGAGCAGCCAATCAGCCTTGTGTCAGAACCAGTCCCTAAGCCATTTCCTAAAGATCACCCAAGAATGTACTGTAAGGAACTTGATTTGGTTAGGACTAAGCCTAATTTGTTTATAATGATTTCTGCTCAAGATGAAAAACGTTTTGGTTTAGAAGCTGTGAAAGAATTTTGTGTTTCAGAATCTAACTTTGACCAAATGATTCCAATTTTCGAAACTATTACACATGAAAAGTTCTTTAAGCCAAAAGGTTTTCTAATTAATAAATTTCGTCATTTTGAACCTTCATTGAGAGTTTCTTTGTTTAGCAACACCTTTGAGTTGTTTAGAACTAGGGAAGAGTTTGTAATGAATAAAACCTTTTCTAAAATAAAACAAAACGTTTTCTGTGATTTTAATGAACCTTGCAAACCAACTTTCAAAGATCATGTTTTTGAACAAAGCTTATCTAAGTTTACAAAGTATAATTCTCTTTCTAATAAAATGTTGCTTGTTAAAGATTTTTGGTGTTCTAATCACATTCTGATTTGTGACAAAGTGAATGAAATTGATAAAATGCATTCGAAACTTGCCTTCGATAGCCTGTTTGATCCTCTTGAGGACTTGTTTGATTATTTCAGATGCACATTTGATGTGTTTTCTTTAGTTTTTGTGAAAGCAAATAAAAGACAGGTTAAGAACTCAAAGGCAGGAATGATTCAAGTTCTCACTAATCAAGTTGATTATGGACCAAAGGAGCATGAAAAAGTAGTCAAGGCTTCTTTAATGTTCAAAGACGAACCACCAGATACATTACTATTGCTCAGATCAAACTACAATTCCCAGCAAGGTAAACCTTTAAAACTACCACCAGACTCTTGGTATACTTTTTCTTGTTTTGATGCAGGACTTGGAGAATACGAAGTTGAGGATCAAATAAGACACCATCAGTCCAGAGGAGTTCCTATATATCAACCTCGACGCTATGAATGGATGCCACCAATCTTAATATGAGCTAGAGACATTGAACTAGAACATGCTAAGGTAAGTAGCTATGTTTTCAAGGACCCTTTTGTTTTTGATCACACAGATATGATTCGCTTGTCTTTGTCAAAAGAGCCAAATGCAGATTTTAGAACAGCTTTGAAGCGCACAAGAAGAATCCAAAAGAGAGAAGAAGACAAAAGATTCAAGCCACCTGATTTGGACCAGGATAAACACCAAGACGCCAGTTGTTTCATGCTGATGAAAGAGGAGCCATCAGACGCAGCATACAAGCCAAAACCAAGCCAAAACAGATTTAGAGGTATGTTCATAATCCTACATGATTCCGCGAGTACTAACTTGTTCTATGTCCATGCAGATGATTCAGATTTGAGGACAAATCTTATTCAAGTGGGAGAGGATGATATGATACTAGTCGATTCAAGAGATGGAGGAGGCATAGCCAAGCTCGACGTGCAAGCTCGACCAGCAAACAGAGTCCGAGCTAAAGATAACGAGCTCGATTTGCAAGCTCGACCAAACAAACAGAGCCTGAGTGCTGAAGATGACAAGCTCGATTTGCAAGCTCGACCAAACAAACAGAGCTCGACATGTGATATGATACAGGATGATTCATGGAGCTTGGAGCATGGAAAAGAATCTAAAGAGCAGCTTGAACCAGAGGATGAGCTTGTAGCTGAGGAAGCAGCTCACTGTGGAGTGAAGATTAAGCCAAACCAGAGAAGACACGATCCTAAACCTCCCTGGTTTTTGATCTACATTTAAAGAGTATCAACAAATGGACAAGTGATTCATTTGCACTCTTTTTCCTTACCTTTGGTTTTGTCCCAATGGGTTTTCCGAGGAAGGTTTTTAATGAGGCTTCTGAATCACTTTCACATCATCCATTTGTTGATCAAGAACCCAAAATTCGACCCAAACGATAAGTTATGAAGCCCAAACCATTTTATGTCCATTACAGGTCCAAGAAGAGGCCAAAACAAGTGTCTGATTTTCTGGCCAAGAGAAGTGACGAAAATGGAAGTGCAAGGGTCAATTTTCAACTTAGAATTAATGTTGTTATTTTCTAAACAGTCTGCATGTAGACTGGTCTTTTCTATTTAAGTTATTTGT
The DNA here is from genome assembly GCA_900406565.1 of Turritis glabra. Taxonomy (NCBI): domain Eukaryota; kingdom Viridiplantae; phylum Streptophyta; class Magnoliopsida; order Brassicales; family Brassicaceae; genus Turritis; species Turritis glabra. The sequence continues at coordinate 11,825 of OVBN01000004.1, read as the reverse complement.
TTCTCTCATTGTAGGACAATCTATTTTCTTTTATCAAAAAGTTTGAATCTAGATCTCTGTTTGTTGGTGAGTCATATCTAACAAACAAAACGAATTCTTTGTGTGTCGTATCAAAGAATTCACCCTTGGTTTACTTAAGGAAATCTGCAGCCTTTCGTAAAGCCACTCGATCCATTGTTCTTCTGTTCTCCACGGTTTTGTTGCAGCAAGACCCAAGTTCCCTTTAGCTGTAGACTGGCGATTCATAGGGAGGATTACATTAAGTGGTATCAGAGCTAAACAGTCTGCAAGTTAAGTTTTTCAATCTCTTTCACTTCTAATCTGTTCAAATCGTGTAGATCTACTTCTATGAATTTTTTTTATTGTCTATGCACCACCAGCAACCTGTTTCTTAGTTTTAAGTTGTTTGAGTTGTAGATCTATGTTCTGCGATTCACTAGGTTTGTTGTGTCTATTCATCTTTCAAATACCGAATCAGTGTTAATTGTGTAGAAAATCGTCTCAAATGCATCAATTTGGTCTAGTTAACTTTTGCTTTTAAGAATTTGTTTCTGTAGAACTTTTTACTGGTGATTTTGTATTGGTGCAGGAAACATGTCTGGAACAGATGAGGAGGAAGACGAAGCTAACAACATTCAGAACAATAAACTACTTTATGAAGCTCTTACTGCTGAAATGAGAAAGATGATGGCTACTGAAATGGAGACACTTCGGCAGGAGTTTCGACAGACCACAGAGCAGAGGCGAGCAGAACCTAGAAGGAAACAAGAGAGGTCTCATGATGATTTTGTGCCACAGTTTTATAGATTTGCTGGAAGTAGATATCCAGAGGACTATCTCGAGTGGGAAAGAGACATGGATGATTGGTTTTCATACCATGACACTCCAGAGGAAAATAAGCTCACCTATGCCATCAAACAGCTCACTGGATATGCATATTCATGGTGGAGGCATGAAAAACACAAGTGGTTGAAGTATCCAGAAAGAACCATCATCAGTTGGGGAAAACTGAAATGGGTAATGATCAGAGAGTTTGTGTCGACGGTGCACTCAGAAGACACATGAGTAAAATACCCTCGAAGATTCTCAAACCCATATACCAAAAAGACAAGACAACAAGTGCCACCAAAAAGTCAGAGAAACTTGCTCAAACAAGCAGACTTTCAGCCAAACCAGAAGCACATGCCTGCATATTGTCTAGACCAGAAGAAGAGCCTTACAAAATCCATGGAGAAGAAGAGTTTTCTCAGCTAAGGAGCTTTGTGCAAGCCAACAGCAAAACCAGAACAATCTGTTGTTCAAACAAAAGCTCAGACGTCCAAAGAAGAAGAACCACCTGCAGAAAAACATGCAATGGACCAGAAACAAGTTGCAGACACAATACACCCTATGTTGCTTGAGAAAACAACACCAGAGGCACCCATACAACCTCATATGAGCAGCAGTGTGCAAGGTATGTGTCTAGATCCCCTTTTGGTTAATGAAACTAACGTGATTACTCATGATGCAGAAGAAGAATCACCAGAAAATGTACAAAAGAGTTTGCCATTGATTACTGATATGGAGCAGCCAATCAGCCTTGTGTCAGAACCAGTCCCTAAGCCATTTCCTAAAGATCACCCAAGAATGCACTGTAAGGAACTTGATTTGGTTAGGACTAAGCCTAATTTGTTTATAATGATTTCTGCTCAAGATGAAAAACGTTTTGGTTTAGAAGCTGTGAAAGAATTTTGTGTTTCAGAATCTAACTTTGACCAAATGATTCCAATTTTCGAAACTATTACACATGAAAAGTTCTTTAAGCCAAAAGGTTTTCTAATTAATAAATTTCGTCATTTTGAACCTTCATTGAGAGTTTCTTTGTTTAGCAACACCTTTGAGTTGTTTAGAACTAGGGAAGAGTTTGTAATGAATAAAACCTTTTCTAAAATAAAACAAAACGTTTTCTGTGATTTTAATGAACCTTGCAAACCAACTTTCAAAGATCATGTTTTTGAACAAAGCTTATCTAAGTTTACAAAGTATAATTCTCTTTCTAATAAAATGTTGCTTGTTAAAGATTTTTGGTGTTCTAATCACATTCTGATTTGTGACAAAGTGAATGAAATTGATAAAATGCATTCGAAACTTGCCTTCGATAGCCTGTTTGATCCTCTTGAGGACTTGTTTGATTATTTCAGATGCACATTTGATGTGTTTTCTTTAGTTTTTGTGAAAGCAAATAAAAGACAGGTTAAGAACTCAAAGGCAGGAATGATTCAAGTTCTCACTAATCAAGTTGATTATGGACCAAAGGAGCATGAAAAAGTAGTCAAGGCTTCTTTAATGTTCAAAGACGATTCACCAGATACATTACTATTGCTCAGATCAAACTACAATTCCCAGCAAGGTAAACCTTTAAAACTACCACCAGAGTCTTGGTATACTTTTTCTTGTTTTGATGCAGGACTTGGAGAATACAAAGTTGCGGATCAAATAAGACACCATCAGTCCAGAGGAGTTCCTATATATCAACCTCGACGCTATGAATGGATGCCACCAATCTTAATATGAGCTAGAGACATTGAACTAGAACATGCTAAGGTAAGTAGCTATGTTTTCAAGGACCCTTTTGTTTTTGATCACACAGATATGATTCGCTTGTCTTTGTCAAAAGAGCCAAATGCAGATTTTAGAACAGCTTTGAAGCGCACAAGAAGAATCCAAAAGAGAGAAGAAGACAAAAAATTCAAGCCACCTGATTTGGACCAGGATAAACACCAAGTCGCCAGTTGTTTCATGCTGATGAAAGAGGAGCCATCAGACGCAGCATACAAGCCAAAACCAAGCCAAAACAGATTTAGAGGTATGTTCATAATCCTACATGATTCCGCGAGTACTAACTTGTTCTATGTCCATGCAGATGATTCAGATTTGAGGACAAATCTTATTCAAGTGGGAGAGGATGATATGATACTAGTCGATTCAAGAGATGGAGGAGGCATAGCCAAGCTCGACGTGCAAGCTCGACCAGCAAACAGAGTCCGAGCTAAAGATAACGAGCTCGATTTGCAAGCTCGACCAAACAAACAGAGCCTGAGTGCTGAAGATGACAAGTTCGATTTGCAAGCTCGACCAAACAAACAGAGCTCGACATGTGATATGATACAGGATGATTCATGGAGCTTGGAGCATGGAAAAGAATCTAAAGAGCAGCTTGAACCAGAGGATGAGCTTGTAGCTGAGGAAGCAGCTCACTGTGGAGTGAAGATTAAGCCAAACCAGAGAAGACACGATCCTAAACCTCCCTGGTTTTTTGATCTACATTTAAAGAGTATCAACAAATGGACAAGTGATTCATTTGCACTCTTTTTCCCTTACCTTTGGTTTTGTCCCAATGGGTTTTCCGAGGAAGGTTTTTAATGAGGCTTCTGAATCACTTTCACATCATCCATTTGTTGATCAAGAACCCAAAATTCGACCCAAACGATAAGTTATGAAGCCCAAACCATTTTATGTCCATTACAGGTCCAAGAAGAGGCCAAAACAAGTGTCTGATTTTCTGGCCAAGAGAAGTGACGAAAATGGAAGTGCAAGGGTCTAAACAGTCTGATTTGTGACAAAGTGAATGAAATTGATAAAATGCATTCGAAACTTGCCTTCGATAGCCTGTTTGATCCTCTTGAGGACTTGTTTGATTATTTCAGATGCACATTTGATGTGTTTTCTTTAGTTTTTGTGAAAGCAAATAAAAGACAGGTTAAGAACTCAAAGGCAGGAATGATTCAAGTTCTCACTAATCAAGTTGATTATGGACCAAAGGAGCATGAAAAAGTAGTCAAGGCTTCTTTAATGTTCAAAGACGATTCACCAGATACATTACTATTGCTCAGATCAAACTACAATTCCCAGCAAGGTAAACCTTTAAAACTACCACCAGAGTCTTGGTATACTTTTTCTTGTTTTGATGCTGGACTTGGAGAATACAAAGTTGCGGATCAAATAAGACACCATCAGTCCAGAGGAGTTCCTATATATCAACCTCGACGCTATGAATGGATGCCACCAATCTTAATATGAGCTAGAGACATTGAACTAGAACATGCTAAGGTAAGTAGCTATGTTTTCAAGGACCCTTTTGTTTTTGATCACACAGAGATGATTCGCTTGTCTTTGTCAAAAGAGCCAAATGCAGATTTTAGAACAGCTTTGAAGCGCACAAGAAGAATCCAAAAGAGAGAAGAAGACAAAAGATTCAAGCCACCTGATTTGGACCAGGATAAACACCAAGACGCCAGTTGTTTCATGCTGATGAAAGAGGAGCCATCAGACGCAGCATACAAGCCAAAACCAAGCCAAAACAGATTTAGAGGTATGTTCATAATCCTACATGATTCCGCGAGTACTAACTTGTTCTATGTCCATGCAGATGATTCAGATTTGAGGACAAATCTTATTCAAGTGGGAGAGGATGTTATGATACTAGTCGATTCAAGAGATGGAGGAGGCATAGCCAAGCTCGACGTGCAAGCTCGACCAGCAAAAAGAGTCCGAGCTAAAGATAACGAGCTCGATTTGAAAGCTCGACCAAACAAACAGAGCCTGAGTGCTGAAGATGACAAGCTCGATTTGCAAGCTCGACCAAACAAACAGAGCTCGACATGTGATATGATACAGGATGATTCATGGAGCTTGGAGCATGGAAAAGAATCTAAAGAGCAGCTTGAACCAGAGGATGAGCTTGTAGCTAAGGAAGCAGCTCACTGTGGAGTGAAGATTAAGCCAAACCAGAGAAGACACGATCCTAAACCTCCCTGGTTTTTGATCTACATTTAAAGAGTATCAACAAATGGACAAGTGATTCATTTGTACTCTTTTTCCCTTACCTTTGGTTTTGTCCCAATGGGTTTTCCGAGGAAGGTTTTTAATGAGGCTTTTGAATCACTTTCACATCATCCATTTGTTGATCAAGAACCCAAAATTCGACCCAAACGATAAGTTATGAAGCCCAAACCATTTTATGTCCATTACAGGTCCAAGAAGAGGCCAAAACAAGTGTCTGATTTTCTGGCCAAGAGAAGTGACGAAAATGGAAGTGCAAGGGTCAATTTTCAACTTAGAATTAATGTTGTTATTTTCTAGACATTCTGCATATAGACTGGTCTTTTCTATTTAAGTTATTTGTTTCTCTCATTGTAGGACAATCTATTTTCTTTTATCAAAAACGTTTGAATCTAGATCTCTGTTTGTTGGTGAGTCATATCTAACAAACAAAACGAATTTTTTGTGTGTCGTATCAAAGAATTCACCCTTGGTTTACTTAAGGAAATCTGCAGCCTTTCGTAAAGCCACTCGATCCATTGTTCTTCTTTTCTCCACGGTTTTGTTGCAGCAAGACCCAAGTTCCCTTTAGCTGTTGACTGGCGATTCATAGGGAGGATTATATTAAGTGGTATTAGAGCTAAACAGTCTGCAAGTTAAGTTTTTCAATCTCTTTCACTTCTAATCTGTTCAAATCGTGTAGATCTGCTTCTATGAATTTTTTTTATTGTCTATGCACCACCAGCAACCTGTTTCTTAGTTTTAAGTTGTTTGAGTTGTAGATCTATGTTCTGCGATTCACTAGGTTTGTTGTGTCTATTCATCTTTCAAATACCGAATCAGTGTTAATTGTGTAGAAAATCGTCTCAAATGCATCAGTTTGGTCTAGTTAACTTTTGCTTTTAAGAATTTGTTTCTGTAGAACTTTTTACTGGTGATTTTGTATTGGTGCAGGAAACATGTCTAGAACAGATGAGGAGGAACACGAAGCTAACAACATTCAGAACAATAAACTACTTTATGAAGCTCTTACTGCTGAAATGAGAAAGATGATGGCTACTGAAATGGAGACTCTTCGGCAGGAGTTTCGACAGACCACAGAGCAGAGGCGAGCAGAACCTAGAAGGAAACAAGAGAGGTCTCATGATGATTTTGTGCCACAGTTTTATAGATTTGCTGGAAGTAGATATCCAGAGGACTATCTCGAGTGGGAAAGAGACATGGATGATTGGTTTTCATACCATGACACTCCAGAGGAAAATAAGCTCACCTATGCCATCAAACAGCTCACTGGATATGCATATTCATGGTGGAGGCATGAAAAACACAAGTGGTTGAAGTATCCAGAAAGAACCATCATCAGTTGGGGAAAACTGAAATGGGTAATGATCAGAGAGTTTGTGTCGACGGTGCACTCAGAAGACACATGAGTAAAATACCCTCGAAGATTCTCAAACCCATATACCAAAAAGACAAGACAACAAGTGCCACCAAAAAGTCAGAGAAACTTGCTCAAACAAGCAGACTTTCAGCCAAACCAGAAGCACATGCCTGCATATTGTCTAGACCAGAAGAAGAGCCTTACAAAATCCATGGAGAAGAAGAGTTTTCTCAGCTAAGGAGCTTTGTGCAAGCCAACAGCAAAACCAGAACAATCTGTTGTTCAAACAAAAGCTCAGACGTCCAAAGAAGAAGAACCACCTGCAGAAAAACATGCAATGGACCAGAAACAAGTTGCAGACACAATACACCCTATGTTGCTTGAGAAAACAACACCATAGGCACCCATACAACCTCATATGAGCAGCAGTGTGCAAGGTATGTGTCTAGATCCCCTTTTGGTTAATGAAACTAACGTGATTACTCATGATGCAGAAGAAGAATCACCAGAAAATGTACAAAAGAGTTTGCCATTGATTACTGATATGGAGCAGCCAATCAAGCCTTGTGTCAGAACCAGTCCCTAAGCCATTTCCTAAAGATCACCCGAGAATGTACTGTAAGGAACTTGATTTGGTTAGGACTAAGCCTAATTTGTTTATAATGATTTCTGCTCAAGATGAAGAATGTTTTGGTTTAGAAGCTGTGAAACAATTTTGTGTTTCAGAATCTAACTTTGACCAAATGATTCCAATTTTCAAAACTATTACACATGAAAAGTTCTTTAAGCCAAAAGGTTTTCTAATTAATAAATTTCGTCATTTTGAACCTTCATTGAGAGTTTCTTTGTTTAGCAACACCTTTGAGTTGTTTAGAAGTAGGGAAGAGTTTGTAATGAATAAAACCTTCTCTAAAATAAAACAAAACGTTTTCTGTGATTTTAATGAACCTTGCAAACCAACTTTCAAAGATCATGTTTTTGAAACAAAGCTTATCTAAGTTTACAAAGTATAATTCTCTTTCTAATAAAATGTTGCTTGTTAAAGATTTTTGGTGTTCTAATCACATTCTAATTTGTGACAAAGTGAATAAAATTGATAAAATGCATTCGAAACTTGCCTTCGATAGCTTGTTTGATCCTCTTGAGGACTTGTTTTGATTATTTCAGATGCACATTTGATGTGTTTTCTTTAGTTTTTGTGAAAGCAAATAAAAGACAGGTTAAGAACTCAAAGGCAGGAATGATTCAAGTTCTCACTAATCAAGTTGAATATGGACCAAAGGAGAATGAAAAAGTAGTCAAGGCTTCTTTAATGTTCAAAGACGAACCACCAGATACATTACTATTGCTCAGATCAAACTACAATTCCCAGCAAGGTAAACCTTTAAAACTACCACCAGACTCTTGGTATACTTTTTCTTGTTTTGATGCAGGACTTGGAGAATACGAAGTTGAGGATCAAATAAGACACCATCAGTCCAGAGGAGTTCCTATATATCAACCTCGACGCTATGAATGGATGCCACCAATCTTAATATGAGCTAGAGACATTGAACTAGAACATGCTAAGGTAAGTAGCTATGTTTTCAAGGACCCTTTTGTTTTTGATCACATAGATATGATTCGCTTGTCTTTGTCAAAAGAGCCAAATGCAGATTTTAGAACAGCTTTGAAGCGCACAAGAAGAATCCAAAAGAGAGAAGAAGACAAAAGATTCAAGCCACCTGATTTGGACCACGATAAACACCAAGACGCCAGTTGTTTCATGCTGATGAAAGAGGAGCCATCAGACGCAGCATACAAGCCAAAACCAAGCCAAAACAGATTTACAGGTATGTTCATAATCCTACATGATTCCGCGAGTACTAACTTGTTCTATGTCCATGCAGATGATTCAGATTTGAGGACAAATCTTATTCAAGTGGGAGAGGATGATATGATACTAGTCGATTGATAATAGGTTTTTGCTATCAATTGCCTAATATATTATCATGCCATTGCAATACAATAGGTGTCAATCCAATTGGGTGTGATGCTAACAGATAAGATATGATCAAATCAGTTAAGTCAAGCCAAGCAATATGTTTGTTTGATCACAAAAGTCTCAGTTCTCAAGTTCGTGGAATTGTGTTTCCCATACCAGAGAAGTGATATCGAGTACGAGATCCGGCCAGTAATCTGAACCGTTTCAGACCGTAGTCTTTAATCTCTAGGATCTCTCCATTACTCATTAAGGGTTTCCATCCGATAAACCGGATAACAATATCAATTTGGACTTAAATCAACAGAAAGCATAAATTAGAATCTAACAAAGCAATGGTTGTAACTAACATAAGCTAACAAGCAACAGAATGAAAGACTAACAAAAGCAGAGCATTAATGATAAGAGAACTAGTAAACAAGGAAACAGAATGATACTAGGAAGTAAAAAATCCTAAGGATGGGGGTAATGGGTCAGCAACTCTTCTTCAATCAACCTAGGTGTTTAACAAACTCAAACGATGAACTAACCCTTAGACAATAGACTCAGAAGTTGATTAATTCATTCTCATGATAGAAACCATCAAGCTAAGCTAATTTCAGACCTAATTCTCATTAGCGAAATCTAACCTAACAGGCAGTAAGACTCAGTCTATTAAAGCCAATAAACACTCTAGACATCTAATTTCTTAGGCTAGAAATATAAATCTATGGAATTAGTTGGTTCAGACATTTCATGACACACTTTTTGAGTATGGAAATGTCTGGATTCTAATTCCAAATGATCAGAAAGGAACTAGCATTAAGGACACTAATCCATAAGGGATTCATGGAATCATAAGCTTAAACGATCTAGGAGACCAAAGAATTGCCACTAACCTATCCCATCCTCAAGAACCCTAAAAGACTACTCAGAAATCATGAAGAACATCAAGAACACAAACCCAGAAAATACTATAACATGCATAATCCGAAAGATAAAGATGAACAGAGCTACAAGTGACAAAGAAACAACAACGGAAACTAAATATAATGGAAAGAGTCTAGACTTCAAAACAAGAACATAAACCCAGAAAATTATAAAACTTGTAATAAGAATAGACAAGGGTACGGAGACTAACAATTACCAAAGAAACTATATCAAAAACTTAACAACTACTAAGATAATTACTTAGAACATATGAAGAACATGAAGAACATGATGAACACAAACCCAGAATTTATTAAAACTTGTAATAGAGATAGACAAAGTTATGGAGATTAATAACTAGCAAAAGAAGTATAACAAAAACTTAATAACTTAGAAGAAATCTGAATTACAAAAATAAGATGTTCTTGGTGAAAATATAGAGAAAACCTAGGCAAGAAAACGTATATATATATAAATGGCTTAAGGGGAGTATTTATAGTGAAGTTTGCAAAACCCTAAAACAAAAGATGACAAGATAGATGTCGGCAGATTGACTCGATCGGTTTGATCGAGTCGTTTGGTTGAGTCGGTTATGTGCTTATGCCTTGGCTCGTTCTGGAAATGCACTCGATCGGCTTGGTCGAGTGGGTGATCGAGCACTTGACTTGGCTCGTCTTGGCTTGCACTCGATCAGCTTGGTCAAGTGCTTGATCGAGCTCCCTTTGTGTGTCTTGAGTTTGCACTCGATCCACTCTGTCGAGTCAGTGATCGAGTGGCTTCCTTCTTCTGCATCCTACATCCTTTGACTCTATCAAGCAGGTCGAGTGGCCGGTCGAGTCACTTTCTTTGTTTGCATCCTGTGCTTCTTGACCGATCCTTGTCCATGTAACAAATCTCCATTCGTCCCTTAATCCCTTATTGACTCCATATCACCTGTTTCAACACCTTATGCATGATATGTATGCAATACCGATGCAAGAATGCCTAAGTATGCAAAACAGAAGTAAGTGACTCTAAATGGTGCGAATGAAGGATGAAACAATGCTAAATGGGTTATCAAATTATGCTTAAAACAAGTAAAATACAGAGATATCAACTCCCCCAAACTAAATCTTTGCTTGCCCTCAAGCAAACTAACAAGATAAAGGTAGGAGAAGAGATTGAAGGTGGGGATTCAAAACCTTTAGCAGACTGATAAAGTAATTGAGATCAATGTCCAAGTTAATAGTTCTAAAATGCAATGTGAGTGAGTTCTACTTATAAAACTTTAGCCATACTCTTCACAACACAATCTGATTTCAGTCTCAACCTACACATGCATTCAAATCGACTAATCCCTTTAACATTCATTAAGCATAAACTGTAAATCAAGCTATGCACATTCAATGAACTCATTTGGCTAAGGGTGAGGTTAAGAGATAAGATGGTTCATCCATGTATGGGTTAAGCAATCTATAACAAGGGTCTCTCAAGAAAAGAACTGAGCTTTAGTAGAATGCTAAAGGTAAGGGCCAACCTATGCGTACAAGAACAGAATCTCATCTACCCAATGATTCCAAAGCTTATTACAGCTTTCCTATTTCTAGACCCAGAAGATGATCCTGTTTCTACCCTTTTCATTAGCTCTTCTTATTAGCTTACTTGTTCTTGCTTTTAGGAGAGGATTCTTATTTTTATCGTTTCTAGTGGATTGGATATAGTTCTTATTAACTTTGGTTCTCTTTCTTTCTTTTACCTAGAACCATTCCTTTCAACACTTCCCAAATCCTTTACTAGAACAACCAACTCTTTCTTTTGTTTTAAATCCCTCCTTAGAGTTCTTGAACTTTGCTTTCTTTTAATTTTTTCAATCTTTTCCTTAAAGCTCAACCAATCCCAAAATACAGAATCAAGTTCCTATCTATCCCTATCTAGTCCAAAAAGCGTGAAGTAGAACTACACAAGATGCTGTTCTTGTCGGCTCAAACCTAACACATTCTACCAAGCTCAATCCGAAAATAGGCCTAACACTCAGAAATCACAATTGGCTTCAAAGAAGGATAGGGTGAGGGTGTGGGAGACTGTTCCAATAATGGGAATCAGCTACTTGGATAAGCAAGAGTGGTAAAATAGTGAAAGAAAATCCAAGTATGCATATGTGTATCCATGAGTTCAGATTCAATGCATAGGTATGATAATTATGAATCAAGTTCTTGGTTCAAGTAGATAGGGAAAGGCATCAAATCACAGCATGTTTCAATTCAGATGAAATCGATTTGTGCATTCAAAACATGGTGCTATCTTATACTCGAACTCATTCAATAGGCATTAGACAACTAGTAACTTGGGCATTGATGTTTAAGTAATAAATCAGCAAGCATGCAAGGTTGTAATCATCATAATCCCTTATGCAAATGTATCTAAATGAACACTCTTTTTTTTTCCGATAATTTTTCAAATTTTTATGGGTTTTCTATGCCTTAGATTATATGCAAACACATCCTAAATCCTCCCCCAAACTTAAATTACACAGTCCCTTGTGTAATAAAAATTCGAAAAAACGATATAAGGATCAACAACAAAAACAATAAACATGCTATGGATAGTACAATGATAGGGTGAAGAAATTAGCTCATGGATTGGTGAAGTAGGAGGTGACTAATGCGTCCATGGTCTCTTTTGTGTAGTCGGACTCGTGTGCGTCATCCAGAGACTACTCGATCACTGACTCGACCACCGACTCGATCGCCGGTTCGAGTGCTCGATCGAGTCGAG
>OVBN01000002.1:0-197525 GCA_900406565.1 Turritis glabra | reverse complement strand
CGAAGTCGTTCCTCTGAAAAGGTGGGGGAATGATCGCAGATCGATTCGCGTAGAACTAATATGGCCTGTTGTAGTCCCCTAGCGTCCTGCCACGAGCAACCGCAGCAGCAGCAGCTGCCTGAAGTCCGGAGCTTCAATAACAGGTGGGTGTCGAGCGACACCCTGTTGGTGTCGATTGACACCAACGGCGGGTTCGGGCATCACATTGCTCTCAGCATCAAGTTTCTGGCCCTGCTCATTGCGCACATGGCCCTCTTGATCACGTAGTACCCCAGCTTCATCTCTGACCAAAACAACCAAGTTATCCATTGCAGCAAGTTTCTTTGCTTTGCGGTTAGTGCGCTCAATTCTTGTTATGTCTTGGTTCGAAGGATTTGCAAGCTGAAGATCTTTGTTGCTTCTGGTTTTGCGATTAGGCATAAACCTGAAACACAAAGAGAAAAGAAAAACAAGAAAAACGTAAGTAAATAAATAACAAACGAATTTAGACTAAAACCTAACAGAAATCTAATGGTGAAACAAGAGTCCCCGGCAACGGCGCCAAAATTTGATATGCTCAAATTATCCCTAGAGCTTACTCTCTCAAATTAAGAGATCGATGCAGTACTTAGGGGTCGAATCCACAGAGACTGATGTTCACACAATAGATTAGTAGTTTGGGTTTTAGCTAAATAGTTATTAAAGAAAAGTAAAACAGGCAAGCAAAAGTAAATGTGTTTGTTTTCAAATATGGAAAAGCTAGACTTAGGGAAATTCTTCACGAATTCAGAATTGTTAAACAGATATCCATTGCATGGTTGGTTAAGAACCGTTCTTGAACTCAAACATAAAATTCAAACCAATCAACTTTCGTTACAGAAATTATCTATGTCTATAACAGTGAATCCCAAATTTCTTTGCAAATTCAACAATCAAAACATGCATTAAATCCAAGTTCGATATGTTCACAAAATCCCTAAATCAAATGTCTTTGCAGATAGGAATTTTGCTCATCAAGGTTTAATTCAGGAAACCAATAACACTTTCGTGTCTACCAATTTTCCTATGATCTAAATCCTAGGTGGTCTATCTAGAACTAGCATTAATCTCAACCTAGATGAAGAACCATATGATAACCCTAACAGAGCAAATCCAATTCAACAATTCATCCTATCTTTAGAAAAACCCTAAATCTAACAAGTGAATTACTCAGACATAATTAATGTAACACAAATCATAATCTGAATAAATTGCATTAGAATAGAAATAAAGGGAGTTCGAAATCTTCTCTCTACACTGAGTTCTGATCTGTTTCTCCCAACAAACTCTCAAAATCCAATTGCCAAAAGTAAAAGATAAGATATGTTCTAAAACTCTAAAACAACTATTTATACTCTAAAACACGTCAGGGACTTGTCTTGCAATTAGGGAAAACTTCTGGGTCATTCTGTAATTCTTCAAAAGTCTTTAAAACTCGTGTGCAAAAAGTAGTGGCGACCGGTGTCGAGCGACACTAGGAGGCAGTGTCGATCGACACCAACATCCATCATGATCTCCAACTTGCTCTTCTCAGGTACAGAATGCCAAATGCTTCCAATGATTCCAAAATGTACCTGAACCTACAATGACTCAATAGAGACACAAAAACACCAAAAAGACTCTATAAACAGGACTTATATCATGGTTAAAAACCGTAAAAACTATGATATATCATAAGTATATCTAATGTTGTCAACGAATTGAAGTCACCTGTCCAGCATTCACGACATAGTCATGTCGTTTGTCCTAGTATTCATTCACTTTATCATATAAACCCATTTTTTTCTAATCCTTATTTTTGTTCTTGTTAAGTGATAATTTGGGATGTATCTTCATATTTGGCATCTCGTTAAGTATGCACACCTCCGCTAGTCCCAATTGCTTGAAGAACTTATGAGGGCAATTATATGCGACCACATTAAAGCAAATACAAACTGTGCACGAGTATATCATAGAAATATGATCTTTGTACTCATCCGAGAATTCAAGGTTACGGCCAGAAAGTTTATAAGATTGCCATGTAACCTGTGAATATATAATCAAGTATTGAGTTTACAACAAGGATTATAACCATATATAAGCAGTTTATATAGTCGTAAAGAAGTATTACCTGATTTTCCATCATGTTGTCAAGCTTATTTTGGAAATGATTCACAAAGCTATTCTTATCATTTCTTTTAGGAAATAGATTTAACCACCCCGAAAGTAGAGGAAACCCAGAAGGTAGAGAATCAATACCTTATGTCATATATAAACCCAGAAGGTAGATTTTCCATATGACACAAGGTATTGTTTCTCTACCTTCTGGGTTTCCTCTGCTTTCGGGGTGGTTAAATCTATTTCATAAAGGAAATGATAAGAATAACTTTGTAAATCATTTCCAAAACAAGCTTGACAACATGATGGAAAATCAAGTAATACTTCTTTATGACTATATAAACTGTTTATATATGGTTATAATCATTGTTGTAAACTCAATACTTGATTATATATTCATAGGTTACAAGACAACCTAATAAACTTTATGGCCGTAACCTTGAATTGTCTGATGAGTTAAGATCATATTTCTATAATATACTCGTGTACACCTTGTATTTGCTTTAATGTAGTCGCATATAATTGCCCTTATAAGTTCTTCAAGCAATTGAGACTAGCGGAGGTGTGCATACTTAATGAGATGCCAAATATGAAGATACATCCCAAATTATCACTTAGCAAGAACAAAAATAAGGATTGTAAAAGAACGGGTTTATATGCTAAAGTGAATGAATAGTGGGACAAACGACATGACTTTGTCGTGAATGCTGGACATGTGACTTCAATTCGTTGACAACATTAGATATACTTACCTGCAATTTTTCAACTTCAATAATTTCACTAGAAATTGCCTTGATAAAGGTTTCTTAGGATTTTTTTTTGTTTTAATAGATGGATTGGAGCTCGGGACCATCAAGTAACCGTAGGAGCAGATCATCTGAACAGATTCATAATGAAGAAAATTAGGTGTTTTTTTGAATTGCGTTTATGGATTTAATGAATCTAGACCAGTGGATAAAAGTTTCTTAGGATTTTCTTTTGTTTTGATAGATGGATTTCAAAGTGGAATTGTCTAGACAGATTCATAATGATAAGAACTAGGTGAGTAAGTCAATTGAGATTTAACTGTGGTTTTTCTTGAATTGTGTTTATGGATTTAACGAATCTAGACCAATGGATAAAGGTTTTTTATGATATTTTTTTGTTTTGATAGATGAATTTCGGTTTCCGTTCTCCATCTTCACTGGCTGGAGACCAGTCTATCTGAGGCACAGATAGAATACAGGCCAGTAAAAATGATCATGTATTTGTTGTGTTTAAAATTTTTTTATCTCCAAATGTTTATATATTAAATTTAAAACAAATGGTCAATCTGGATAGGTTGCAGACACACATCATTTTGCTCTATGATCTCAAAGGAGTTTGCGTACACCAACCCATTTGAAGGATTTCACTGGCTATAGGATTTATAAAAACTTTATAAACATATATATATATATATATAACTTATAAACATCTTATAAAAATATTATAAAAGGCTTATAAACATCTGATAAAATGTATTATCATAAAAGCTTATATACATTTTATAAAAATATTATAGGTATAAAACCTTATATACATCTTATAAAAAATGTTATAAACATCTTATACAAATATCATAAAAGCTTATAAACATCTTATAAAAGACGTACAGAATGCATAAAAGGCTTCTTTTTATAAGGTTTTTTATAAAAATTATAAAGTTTTTATATCGATGTAAAAATGTTTTATAAGTTAAATTATAAGGCTTTTGTTCAAACAAATGCCAGTTTGGGGCAAAAAAAACCTGTAGATATTGAAGTTAAAAATTGCAGGTAACCATATCTAATGTTATATTATAAACAATTCTTAAAACAAACTTTATAAAAATTCCAGGAAATCCCAATCACAAAGCAAAAATGAGTCAGAAATCAAAAGTTAAACACAATGTCAGAAGTGAAGCGTTTTCATAAGTTCTTATAAGTGAAACGTTTTTATAATGTTTTATAAGTGAACTTATAAAACCTTATAAATCAACTTAAAAAGTAGTTATTTTCAAAACAAACCCTATAAACTCAAAACAAGGAGATTTTTAAAGCAATCTCTAGTGAATTTATTGAAGTTTTAAATTGCAGGTAACGTATCTTCAAAGCAATTATCAAACAGAAACCACAATCCCAGAAAAAATATTTATTTAGTAAAAAAAATTTGTGAAATCCGACAACCATTCTTGTACTTCCAATCCAATTCAATTGGTTTTGCCCCTAACAAGACTTGTTCATGAAATGCTAAGAAGTCAAAACAAAGCTCTGAATTAAGAAAAAGAAAACACGAAATCCACTTGAACAAAACCCAGTTGTATCTTTGCTCCATTGTTAACACATCAAACCCGTGAATCAAAAAACAAAATCTTGAAAGAGGAAAATTGTGAAGCCGCCGTATCCTCACCGCGAAGCTCCAATTTGGAAGGGATGGAATTGGAAATTATGGATAATCTGAAAAGCTTTGATTTGGGTTGAAGCTGCTTCGATTTGGAAGTGAAAATCTCAAAAAAAATTCTTCGATTCGAGAAGTGTAAAAGTGTTGTTTAGGGCTAGAAGCAAAAAAAGGAGAAGAAGCGTCGTTTACAGAACCGTATTAATTGTAAAAATTTAAAAATTTAAAATATCAAAAAAAATTATTTAAATTTAAAAATATTTTAATTAAATTTATAATTTTTAAAAAAGGATTTGGATATCAATATACTATCTACTAGGTCGAAACCCGTGTTACGCTGAGGATGATTTTATATATATATATATATATATATATATATATATATTTTTAGTTATATATAATTTTAGATTATTATTTCTAATATTCATGTTAAAAATTTAAATTTTTTTTTGTTTTTGGAGAGGATGATTAAATTGTCTTCATATGATATCCAATACAAATAAACATCATTCCGGTGTCAAACGGGTCGGCCCACTTCTAATTGGCCCAGTCCGCGACATGCATTATTTTTTTTTTGGACCGCGATAAATAACATTTACAACAATTTTCATACGATAATATGTGTAAAAACATTTGTTTACATGTTTGACATAATTACTTGGTTAAAACTTACAAAGTAACCATCAAAATATTAGGAATGTTTCATTCTATGTAGGAACATAATTACTTTGGTTAAAATTTACAAATAATAACATAGAAATAGGTGGATTTTTGTATGTTTGTATTCAGTAACATAGAAATGGATGGATTTTTTTTTATGTTAATCAAATTGATGAGATTTATGTTAAACGTAGTTTTATCATAGTTGTACCAATTCCACTTAGTTGCACCATGAAAATCAACTAGTTACACCAACATAGAAATTAACTTTGACTACCATCATTCTGAAAATACTCATACAAGCGTCCAGCTTCCTTTCTCGATGTTCCCCGACCGATGGAAACCTTGTTTTCTGGGGTCTTCCTTTTTTCTTTTTACTGACATA
This sequence comes from Turritis glabra, assembly GCA_900406565.1. NCBI lineage: Eukaryota > Viridiplantae > Streptophyta > Magnoliopsida > Brassicales > Brassicaceae > Turritis > Turritis glabra. Next base: position 191,968 of record OVBN01000002.1, on the reverse strand, counting down.
AACCGGAGGAAAGACAAACTTATCGCGTATGTCCTCTGGTACAACCCACTGAAACATATAGGGAACTGGATATATCGTCCGCTAATACGCCAATGACCACTGCTCCATCCAATAATATTTGGAGCATAAATCTTATAGTTGAATCTCATTACCTACATTTTTAGCTGCTTCCATGACAGTAGCAATAACATGCACACACAGATATTTATCAATATCAAATAGTTTGCAAGAGCAAGTTTTGTTTTTCAGGTCCACCAAATAACCAGCGCTGTCAACTCTAATCACGTTGTATTTGATACGTGTGAATTTCCAACAACTCACACAATGCACATCAATTAAACTTTGTGTGCAAACAATACCACAATACTAATAGTATGTCGTTGGTAGCACTTAAGGTATCAAATCCACAGAGAGCAATGAACCAACATAGTAAGAATGCACAAGTTCGCTTAATCTAAGCAAAATAAAAGGGTTTTTTTTCTTCCTTAAATATGACTAACAATGTAAATCAAACTAAAAAAAATGCAAAACAAAGCAAAAAGAACTATAATGCAAAAGACTAACAACAATAGAACCTAAACAAATCGAGAATGGATCATTGGTAAGACAATACGACAAGGATGAATGATGACTTGATAAACGATAATTCGAACGAACAATCTATGTTTAATTCCATGACATGAGTCGCTTAAATAGACTAGTCCACTCCCGTGATACTAACCCTTTTACAAACCGTTCGATTAAGCCAATCTCCCAATTGCGACCAAACGATTTATAAACAATGAACACAAACTCATACTTGTCATCAATTCCATCTTAAAACTCAATTTCTATTGGTTAAGAATTAGAACGCATGCATAAAAAGTTTGGATTATTTCACAGCACCTTCCGGGCTTGAAATAATCTAAACTCTAGAAATTTCTCTTTCGAAGCTCATTTCTAGCATTAAGTTTGTTCTATGCATGATCATGAACAAGACTACTCAACCATCAAACATCATTTACAAGTTCTAACACCCTAAATCTACCAAACCAACAATCCAAAAGTCAACTACTCACACATGCTCAAATCACAAAAGTAAACAGTACAAAAGATAGATATTGAAGACATAATGAAGATTCTATAAAAATATTTACAAGAAAATAAGTGACATAAGTTTAGATGATGAATTTATAAACATAAAACAAGGAAGAACTCTCAAGAACAAGAGAGAGAGTTTTTAAAGCTAAAAAAATATCCTAATATCATATAATATGCACTAAAAAAAGTATTTATAGTGGTAGGGTTTGCACTGAAAAAAACAGAGGAAAATAGAGAAAAACAGAGAAAAAGGCATCTGGAGGCTCTGATCGGTTGGTGGAATCGGTTGTAGACCGATCCCATAATTTTAGTACGAAAACTTGATTTGTCGCTCGGTTGCCTCGATCGGTTGCAGACCGATCGCCAGTACATTTGTCATAACTTTTGACTTATAGCTCGGTGACCTGATTTTACCACCATTGGAAAGATACTTCAATTTCCTACAATTTTGATGAAGAGTTCGAAGGCTAATTCCCACGGGAAGACCTTCATATGAGTCAATCTTTAAGGCACTTATGACAAATTATGGGCCATCTTTTCTCTTCTATTTTTTTGCATCTCCTTTTCACATTTTGATATCTTATTGCTCTTTTAGCTTGATAACATGTTCCTTAAACTCCAAATGTCTCCAAAAAGGTAAGATTCACTACATGAACCTATATAAACAAATAAAATGCAAATGCATACTAAACAAGTCCTAAATGAGACAAAATTCATGAAAACTAAATGAAATAAAGTTATAAAATACCAAAAAACACATGATATCAGTATTCCATCAAGAAGCTGTTAAGTTCATACACCGGTAACATCTTCGCGTCTCCACATCTTGAGTGCAATTCGTTCTCAACAAGAAGTACCGTCATTTGCGAACTCGGTGCATTTTCGGCAGTCTTTCTATGTTCGTTAAACCACTCAGCCAATTTTTCAAAAATAACATCAATCATTGGTAAGAGCGATAATTTCCTTGCGTCTTTGAAAACATATTAATAGATTCAACACAATTGATGCTGTCTATGTTGTATCTTGCTCCAAAAAAATAACATCTTGCCTATTTTTTTTCTTCAACATGATTATCAAGATATGCCGCTCCAGCAGGATACTTTGCCCTAAAATCACCATACAGTCTCTTGAACTTAGCCTCTGTTTAAGACTTAGCGCATTGAATGAATCTTGTTACAACAGTGTCTTTGTTGGTGTTATTGCATGCTCCTTTCACATTCTGAGCCAAATAATGTATACAATAACCATGTTGAGACAACGGGTACATCTCACGCACCGACTTGATAAGGCTTTGATTTCTATTAGAAACAAACACAAGCTCAACAGCATCCAGTACTACTAATTTCAACTTATTGAAAAACCAACTCCAACTTGCATATTTCTCACCATCAACTACACCAAAAGCAATAGGATAATGGTGATGATTAGGACCTTAAGCTGAAGCAACAATAAGCACTCCACCTTGTACAGTCTTAAGGTGAGTTCCATCCACAATGATCACTTTTTTCATAGCATCAAAGTCTTCAATACAAGCTCCCAACACGAAGAATAAGTACTGAAAATTCTTCTTTTTATCTAATTCTACAAATTAAATAGTTTTTGGATTCGCCATCTCCAACATGTACATATAGGAATACAACATCTTGTAGTTTTCCTCAAAACTACCATGAACATCACTAGTAGCTTCTTTTTTCCTTTTCTATGCTGTGGAGTATGACACTTTGACACCAGCCCTTGATTGAACCAACGAGATGAGATCTTTTGAAAGTGGAGTCTTAAGCTTACATGGATAATCTTCACGTAAAACAGATGCTACTAACTGTGGTGTGCTTTTTCTTTTATTCCTGTTTGTACTTGTAGTTGAACGATAACACGTATGCATCTTGTTGTAAGTTCAACCGAGAAACAATCTAAATTCTTAATCTTCGCAACTCGTAATGACCACTTACAGCCATTTTACCACATACAACTTTGCATCCGACTTCACTATAGCAAACTCAAAACAGTTTTTATGTGCACTTTTTCAAGTAGATCTTGTACTGCTTTCTTACTTCCAAATTTTTCACTTATAACCAGATTCACACCATCTTCCCATTCCACATTTACCTTAGTATCTTCATGCATATCATCATTACCCATGTGTTCTTGTTCTTCACATGCAACATTTTCACGTTATCAACCAGCTCATGATGTTCACACGTTTCACCTACATAAAGAGTCATTATACCATCATCAACTCTACGAGTTTTTGCACTTGAAATCAACTCCTCGTTACTTGCACTAATTTCACCAGCTTCACCAACTTCACCAACTCGATTTTGATCACACCCTTGATTTTCTTCATCATATTTTTCCAGCTCCACATGTAACACAATGAATTCAGTTTGATTCCATTTTAGATAACACAAAAGATCATCATCATCGAAGATATGTATTGGTTTCTTAGTGTTCACTGAAATTGGCATGTAACTAAATTTCATCTTAGTCGTCGTTGCATCTACCATAATCTTTCTGCATATTTTATCAACCAATGAAAAATAAGTAACCTCCTCAATAGATGTCTTCATCAAAAGAGCGTGACGAACATCTTCTCTTGAGATCCATTGTATTTCATCTCCTTTGTTTAGATAATATCCCCCATAATCAAAATGAATGAATGTGCGATGATTATTATTTATTATCTCCTAAAAAATAATAAAAAACTAACGTTACAATAGTTGTCGCTTTCTCTCAGTTGTATCAGTTGTATCACTTATATCAGTTGTACCAGTTGTATCACTTATATCAGTTGTATCACTTATATCAGTTGTATCTAGATCTGCAGATTGGAAAAAACCAAATTTTTATATAGCTCGATTCAGCCACTACATTTATAAATTGTAAACATAATCTGACACTAATAAACTAAAACAACTAAGAATTAACAAGATGAACCCAATAAACATACAAGAAAACAAATTTACAAAAAATCTAACAATATACCCAAATTGAAACACAAATGTTGTACATAACAAATCTAGCATCAACACTTGTTGGTACACTATAAAAAAGTTTCAAACACGTATAAATTGAACAAAAACAGTTGAGTAGACAAAGAAATCACCTCAAACGAGCTTTAATGGTGGAGGCGTTTCTTTGAGCATTAGTTGTACGGATGGAGAAGAGTTGGAGAAGAAGATGAATTATGATTGGTTGATATTTTAGGTTTTAGTTTATTATTATAATATTGTCTCATATTTGAGTTTTATTTAATTTAAAAATAAAAAGAAGAGCAAAGTTGAAATAGAATATTATAGTAAAGGTAGAAAAATATGGAAAATAAATAGGATTAATGTAGAAATGAATTTTGGATATGAGTGCATATTAGAATAAAACTCTCTATTTAACTCAACGTTTCGCTCAATGATGTCGACCGCAAATGGAAGAAAAAAAGGAAATGGAAAAAAATGACTTAGATCTAGGGTTTTTCATTTTTGTTTTATGTAATAGATTGTGTGCTCTATAAAAATATTGGGCCAAACAAAAATATAAAAAATCTTATTTAAATCAGGGCCAACGAACATTAGTCCAAACGAAATAAAAAATATTCAGGTTAAGCCCAAATTTTAAAACCATTAGGATTTTCTGTTGTCGACAACTCGACATACTAAAAATATGGCCGCAACAGTTCTTCTTCTTCCTGATAACATACAAAACCAAAACCGATAAAGAAAAAGATAGAGTGATGAGAACAAAACCGAATAACCGTTCAGTTCAGAGCTGTTGAACTGAACCGACCCAAATACAGAAATTTTCTAATTATTTTGCTGATCGGTTGAATAATAAAGCAATAAATATATGGTTGTAAGAGAGTTGAATAAAGTTGTGGTTGTAATGTAAGATAGAAAAATATCTTAGGAATATTTTATGAAATATTCTTTGAGACTAGTAGTATAAATACCAAGTTTGGTGAAAAGTTATCATCAAAAAAATTTTTTTTGTCAACTATCATCAAAGCTTAAGTGAGTAAAGATAAGTGTAAGAGTTCTCTCGAGTGTTTGAGTATTCTTAATAAAATTTTCCTTTTTAGTATAAACTCTCTTCTATACATATTTTCATTTTCCATATCTTATATTTTTTCTTTGATCCTGATAAACCTCCTTCGTGGTTGTATACACTATGTGTCTGTAAGTTTGCTATCAAAGCCATGACAGTCTGAGCTTTGGTTCTTCTCTTCCTAAGAGGTAATATGTCATAAAGTTAGTTTTCTACTATATGCTAGTACAGAAAGTATGCTCTGTGCAGTCATTTCTAAATGGATCCTCCACATCAAAAATCTAACTAAGATAAGATAATAGAGTATAGAGAAAAATATTTGTAAGGTCATAAAGCTCGAAGTACTTTGAGGCTTTTTTAAATATAGAAAGTGTGTTATCTCGATTTGCATAGCTAGTTTTCGATTATTTTCTCAATATTCTTAGTGTTTAAAGATAAAGAAAAACAGCTTATGGATTGTTATTACTTCAAATGTTATAAGAGAGTTAAAGCATTTTGTCTTGGTTTCTGGTTTTTACATACACTATGGAAAGTATGTCCACTTTGTCCGAAACATCCTCTTTTAGAAGATCAAATTCAAACAACGTAGATTACTTATATGAAGTAGAATATGTGAGTGATGATAGTAAAGTCCCTATTACCCAACTTCCTTTACTTAATCCTTACAAAGTCTTCACAAAACCAAATTTCATTTTTCCAAAAGTCATTAAACAGGTGTTTGTTTCTAACAAACATACTGCAAAGGAACTTGTTCTACCATCTCAGTTAGAACAACATCTAGTTCCAGCAACAGAAATTGACCAGATTCCCCTCCGCTTTAATGAAGGGATGATTCAATACTGGAGAACCCTTGGATATACACATCTTCACTACAGCGCAATACGCTTGATGTTGACTCTTCATGGAAGAAAAGGCTTACATGTAGTATCAAGAATCGCTCTACTTGACACGAGATACAGAGAATACTAGCACGCTTGCATTGCAACTATCAAGAAAACACTAAATGTTGGCACAATATTTGTAACCATGTTCCCAAATTTCAACGTGGCATTAGAAGATCCACAAATCTACCAAAACATGCAGATCCAACTACAAATTACAGGAGCTCCATAAGTTGGAAACACATATGTAGCAACTCTCCACCATCAAATGGCGTACCGAGTCCAGAACCATGCTATGGATCTAAGACTCTCATGAGACACTGAAGACGCCCTACTTATATAATTGGAATCACAACAAAGTTCGGCATGCATCCATATCCCCAGACAGATTCCTAGATATGAGCTAGTCAAATTACTTCTCGAATCATGGGTAACCAATTATGAGAGATTCCATGATAGAAGTACACCAATACAATCGGTGGATTCCTCCATTCACAGGAGAAAAGACGGAGTTGTAGAAATTGCGTTGAAGACAAAATAAGAAAAGTTAAGACCCACAACTTTCTGCCCTAAGATTAACACAATCACCCCATCTGAGGAAAACCAAACCATGGAACTGAATACACGTTTGCCTGGTGTTCCAATTGAATCTTTTGATTCATTCGGAGATCCCATTTATTCGTTCAAGGATGAATCTGGTCACAAATTATTTGATGTTTGTGATTGCTAGAGACATTTAGACGAAAGTTCAGATGACGATGAAACTCCAAGGCGAAGAAGAAAAAAGAAATCTTCACAACAGATCCTCAGAGAACGTTTTGAGTCGGGAGATCCACAAGTTGGCATTTTTGAAGAACCAAGCGTAAGGAATTTTGAATATTATGTCCTACATTCAAGTAACTCAATTCCAAAAACCCAGATCGAGAAGAAGTACAGTTGAGCTACATGTTTGGTCCTTCATCCCAAAAAGAGCCACCATTGAAGACAAAAGAGTTTCAAGAAAAAAAAACACTCATGGAAAATCCGAAATCCAAATATAAAAAATTTGAACGGTTCAGTAAAGCAAATCAGCGCAGCAGAAACAATCTTGAATTGGCAGCCTGAGAATGCAGTAACCCAAAATCATTTCTTGAGTCAAAATGACAAAAAGTAACTATTCTAAATCTTTCCATAAAAGAAATAACATAAAATATATCCTCTCTTCACCAAGAACTTCTCCACTTAGCCAGTACTGTTTCCATAAACTCTCCCCTCATGTACCAAAAGGAGTCATAACTAAAATATCTCAAACCCCAACTAAACTCCTACAAAACCAACCCAAAACACAAACCCCAATGCCATATGACATTTTCACACCTTATCCCCTCTACACACCACCTTACACAACCCCTTCCCTTTTCTCACTATCCAAGCATATTCGGATCATCTTCTTTTCTACCAACACGTATTGTTTCAGAACAACATACCATAAAAATAAAAAAACATTATGAGAAAGAAAAGGAACCTGTACTTGAAACATCAACATCCAAAAGCCTATCCGAAAGAAACGAAGCACAATTATTGGTGGAGCACGTCAACCCAATTACTACTTTTCTCGAAAAGGTTGCAAAGCAAGAGAAAGGGTATAAGCAAAAGCGTGTGATAAAGAAGATAGCAAAAACACAAGATGATTCGATGACGAAGTCTTGATCCCAAACTTCATGATAGTAGAACCTACTGTAAAGGAATAAGATATTGAAAGTGAAGGAGGATACGCGTATGAAGAAGGACAAGAAACCAGAAGAACTCAAACAGAATAGAATCTAAGATTCAGCACAAACCACATAATGGTTTCTCATTTGATGACATTTCTCCTTCAAAATGGCGAGATAAAGTCTATGAGATGCAGGCTTGGCTGACTAAACATCTTCTCAACCCAGGAGCTACACTGCCCACACCCATAGATAAGTTGGTTTCTTAATTCCAAGGTCGTCTCAAATAATGGTGGATAAGTGTAGGCCACTATCGACAACTACAAATACGACAATCTCCAACAATTGACGCTTTAGTTGGACACATCCATGAGTCGTCCTACTCAATAGGTGGATTAGCGTTATTTCCCAAATACAGTTTCGTTTTTGTTTATTTCTGCTTTTGCATCGGTGATGGCGTTTACGTTTGAATTTGACAAGTTTATTTCTGCAAATAATTGACTTAAATTAATTAATAAATTGAAAGAGTTAATGAACATTCATCTCATTTTTTATCATTTGAGATGAATAAATTAGAAAATTAATTCAACGTATTCAACTAAAAAAATTGAAAAAATAAACAAATTATAAAAGAAAATTATTCAACCCATTCATCTACTATTTCACAGAATGTTTTTTTCAACTAATTTTATCTACATACAACCATTTGCACCATAAGAAATGTAACTGATTTGCCCAATTTGATTAAATGAATTTAGTGGAAACATGTTACCTTAAGAAACAATGAATTTCCATTATCCTTGCGGCTTTGCGATGCGAGCAATTTGGGCTTTGTTTTTTTTGTCAACAGATTTAATTGATAGGTCTAAGAAAGCCAATGAGGTGGGATATTGTTTACATAAGTGATTTGATGCGGGATGGTACGAACCTTTCGTGCCAAAGCATCCGTTTTAACATTTAGACAACGTGAAACCAAAGATAGAGAGAAACTATCAAATTCTTCCTTATCTCTTCATATCGCCTCCAAGTAGGGAGAAAAAGCTGGTCATTCACTAGGCGAATATACCATCTTTACAAAATCTGAACAGTCTGTAACAAAACTGACTTCTCGCTTGTCTTGCCCCATCATACATCTCATCGCCTAGACGAGTGCTTCCACTTCTGCATGAAGAGATGTCAAGCTTCGTCGGAGGTTCGCTGCTCCCAGATCACATCTTTGGAATAAAATCCAGTTAGAAAAGGAAATCCAATTAGAGATAAGCGTCATATCATTTACCGGAGGTAAACAAACCCATCCTATTCCTGAAAAATTATCGTTTTCTTTCCAGGATCCATCAACAAATCACTGATTATCCGAATGTCTAGCTCCGAGAGACTCTTATTGATCTGAAATGTTATTTACTCTCTCCAACGAATTTCCTGTGACAATACTATTCTCAGTTTGGGGCAAAGTCCATGGTTTTTCTTCAGTCTCTGCCATACGAATTACCTCCAATGGACTTGTATCCACATTTTCAAATAATTTCGCATTTCTGACTTTCTATATATACCACATTATCCATGGCATGGTAGTACTGGAGTCAGGCGGTTTTCTCCAGAATAAGTAATCTATATTTTCATATGAGTCCGTCGGAAAGACCGATGCCGAAGATGAAATTTAAAATAAAGCCCAAGTGAATGGAATTTGAACTAAACCTTGTTTGTTTTCTAAGAAAAACTAAATATAGTTATGTGTCGTTCGATTTTGAATAGAAATTAAAAAAAAACTAATAATTTTAATTATTTTATAAAATTTTAGTATTTTAATTTTAGTTTTTATATTTAACTAAAAATAATTTCAAAATGAATTATAGTTAATTTGATTCATTCATTCACTTATACAAAACTTAGGTTTAGTTCATATGTGATTCAGATAATTCGATAAAAAAATTATACCTTAATTCATGTTATCGTAAAATTCGGTTCGATTGGATTTCTTTTTTTTTTTTTTTTAACTCTCATAGGGTTTAGTGGTACTTTTAGGGGTGATTTTGCGTTAATATATAAGAGTACGCCACATGAGCGATTACTCAGACCACATCACGGGAATCCACCGTTCGAGAACAAGTTTAGATGAGTGACACAACATGCATAACCCTCTGATTTCCCGAAAAGAGTACAGTGTTAGCCGCGGCCGACGACTTGACTAAGTCACTTAATGGATGATTCATACCTTCTTCGTCTGACAGTTGACTCTACGACACTCAAACACACCATAAGCACTCAAGTGCTTCGAACTACGAGAGGTGCACGCCACCAACTGCTTTGGTCCATCATATCTAATAGAGAGTTTCACACCCCCTCCCTTCCCCATCAAAAGGCTTTTTCTATTTGAGCTTTTTCTACCAAACATCAGATTGGGCGGGCTTGACCGCTCTAAACTAATATTCATAATTAATTTCCATTACTTTTTGAAAACCGACTTTTCGTCCGGTTACGTTGACTCTTTTGACTTGAGCATTAGAGAGACATATTTGCATGTCTTTATGCAGGCCCGATTGATCATGTTAATGATGTAGGATCAAATTTTTGAAGAGCCATATCGCATAATCGAAGTGAGAATGGAGCGCATTTCCGGTTGGAGCACATGTTCGTTTCTAGTGGATAGACTTCTTACCCTAAATTGGTAATTAGCTCTGATAATTTAGTAATTTAGTATTAACTAGTATTCCACCCGTACTACGTACGAAAAATATATTAACTTACTATAAATTCTGAAATGTATTTTTAGTTTATCGTAATATTTTGGATAATCAGATCTAAAAAATGATAATTAGATACATAATTTTATCTGAATTAAATACTTTTGCTTCAAAAAATTGAGGTTGTGTGGCAGGGATATCATGAGATAATAGGAAGTGATTTGGTTTGAAAAAAAAATTGGACCTCATTTTTTTTTTGACATCAAACCTCATTCATATATCTACAAATCTTAATTCTTGTGTTTTTTAAAAATAATTTTTAAAACTTTGAAAAAAGCACACTTAGAAGATAATTATTAGGGAAATGAAAATGGTTAAGAACTAAGTCTGGACAAAATAACCGGAACCAAAAAACCGAACCAATCTGATTCGAAAAAATAGAACCGAAACCGAATCCAAACCAACAAAATATCCGAACAGAGTCTAAATTTATATAACCGAAAAACCGAAACCGAATAGATACCCGAATACCCAAAATATAATTATATGTCCATAATATTAATTATATTTAGATTTATATAACCTAATTATCCAAAATTATAATTATAAACTCGAAAATATTAGTTAATTTTAGATCAAAATAAACACAATATTTAAAATAACCAAAATATTTTATAGTTTTTAGTTATATTTGTCAAAACTTAACCAAATTTTATTTAATTTAACAATTTATGTTTTTTCCAAAATATCCGGAACCGAACCGAAAATATCCGAAACCGAACCGAATCAAAATATGAAAATACCCGAATGAGTACTAAATTCTTCTATCTAAAAAAATCGAAAGAAACGATTCGAACCGAACCGAAAAACCGAACGGCAATAAGAACTACGTTACATATTTGTGACTTGATACATCACATACTCACAATATTATTGGTAAGGTAACAATGTAACATGATTTATATTATAAGGATATCCAATATCACATTTAAAATATAAACTTTTTAATACTCAACAAAAGTATAATCCTTTGGATTGTCAAAAAAAGGTTTTGTTAATTCTTTTTTTGTTTAATCTGCTTCTTCAATCTCTTTATCTCACTCCTTCTGTTCATTTCGCAAAAATGATGTTTTTAGCTTCTCGACCTTCGATTATTTAAAACAGGTGGCAGCATTTTTATGGGATACAATTTTTTTTTTTTATGAAAAAATAGTTGTAGCAGAACATCGGATACTTTTTCTAAAATGGTCTTACTTTATTTTTTAAAAATACAATATGTTCGTTTATTTGTCGAAAACAAAATTTAAATACAATAAAATATTTTTTTAAATTGCACTTAATGATGTGGTAAATTATGATTGGTCAAGTGACTTGTTTTTATAATATAAAGGATATCTCAAATCCTGGCTGACCTTTGACTTTTCCTTTGCTTCCTTCTTGTGTTTCCTTGCTTGTATTTGTTTCCTTGTTCATCAATTCTTTTTCTTTTCCCTTTTCTCACAAATTTCCTTTTAAAAACCCTAACCAACCAACCCAACTTACCTCTGATTTCTAGGACTATGAACCAACTCAGATCCGAAAATCTCTCTTTTCACAAAAAATCTACGATTTTTCTTCTTTACTTGACCAAGTCAGACCAGTTTCGTAATCAACAATGTTGATCTGAAAATTTCCCAGTTTCGTTAGATCTACAAAAGCTCTCCTTTTTCTTCTTTCCGGATCTAGGTTTTTATATATCCTCCAGAATTTGGTTTCTGGGTTCTTTAAATTTTGAAACTTTCTTATAAAATTTCTCTTTTTTTTTCATCAATTTTGTTGTTCGGATACATAAAGTTCAAATCTTTGCATTGTGGATTTCGAAAAAGCTTGAATCTTTATTTGTTGATGCGATGGTGAATTAGTTTCTGTGAAGAAGAAGAAGGAAGAAGATTCAAAATATGGGTTGTATTTGCTCAAAAGGAGTACGAACTAATGATGATTACATCGAGACTAATCATGTAAGTATTGGAAAAGAGAATCCTAAGGCCTCCAAGAAACAATCTGGTTCAGAGGAAGCAGGTGTTAATGGAAACGAAGCTACATTGAGGTTAATACCTAATGATGATGCCAAGGACACTTTCTCGGATGAGGAAGAGGAGGAGAAGAAAGAGAGTAGTTTTGAGAGGAAATCTTGTGAATCAGTGTTGCAGAAAGCAAATATTTTGGAGTTAGTTGATAATGTAGGACCTTTGCAGCCTAGAATGAGTAGAATTGGTAGTGTTAGTAATGGAGATAGAGCAGCTAAGGTTATTGCTGGTTGGCCTTCATGGTTAGTTTCAGTTGCTGGTGAAGCTATCAATGGATGGATTCCTCGTAGTGCTGATTCGTTTGAGAAGTTGGAGATGGTGAGTGGCTTTTTAATTAAATTTAGAGTCTTTGCTTTTGAATCTTAGATGATGCTGAAGTTCTGTTTTTTTTTCGATTGCAGATTGGGCAAGGGACGTATAGCAGTGTGTATAGAGCCCGTGATCTCGAAACAAATCAAATAGTTGCACTTAAGAAGGTTCGGTTTGCTAATATGGATCCTGAGAGTGTGCGGTTCATGGCGAGAGAGATAATCATCCTTCGTAGACTTAACCATCCAAATGTTATGAAGCTCGAAGGGCTGATCATTTCAAAGGCTTCAGGAAGTATGTATCTCATCTTTGAATATATGGACCATGATCTTGCAGGTCTTGCATCAACCCCTGGGATTAAGTTCTCTCAGGCACAGGTAAAAGAAAATCTCAATTGTGTATGCTATGCGCTTGTTAATGACTTTTGTGTGGTTATAATCAGTTTTTGTAACATCTGATATGCTTTTTGCCAGATTAAATGTTATATGAAGCAATTGCTACTTGGGTTAGAACATTGCCATAGCTGTGGTGTGTTGCACCGTGACATCAAATGCTCAAATCTTCTGCTGGATCGTAACAATAATCTTAAAATTGGTGATTTTGGTCTTTCTAACTTTTATCGGGGCCAACGAAAGCAGCCTCTGACTAGCCGTGTTGTGACATTGTGGTACCGCCCACCTGAACTTCTGCTTGGGTCAACTGACTATGGAGTTACGGTTGATCTGTGGAGCACAGGATGCATACTTGCTGAACTTTTCACTGGAAAGCCTCTTCTGCCCGGAAGAACCGAGGTTTAGTTTCCTTTACGAAAAATTTCCGTTTTTAAAGATTTGGCATGTTGGCTTTGATTACGCCAAACAAGTTAGATGTTATCTTAGGAAGGCATATAGACATGTCAATGCAGAAAATGAATATCAAAAGAGCCTTTTGTTTCTTATACGAATAGGTAGAACAGATGCACAAGATCTTTAAACTCTGCGGATCACCTTCTGAGGAGTATTGGAGAAGATCACGGTTGCGGCATGCAACCATCTTCAAACCTCAACATCCGTACAAGCGATGTGTAGCTGATACATTTAAGGATCTTCCTCCTTCAGCTTTGGCCCTCCTTGAGGTTCTTCTAGCTGTAGAACCAGATGCACGTGGAACCGCATCTTCTGCCCTTCAAAGCGAGGTTAACCTATGAACTGCAACTAGATTCGGGCTTCAAAACTTTCTTTCACTGTCTGCCTACTTTTATGCTTCAACTGAGAAATGCGAATGAGTAACATTGTAGCTTATACATACATTTCAATATTCCTTTCTTCAGTTCTTTACAACAAAACCTTTTCCAAGCGAGCCATCAAGTCTACCAAGATATCCGCCAAGGAAAGAATTTGATGCCAAGCTTCGAGAGGAGGAAGCAAGAAGGTAAGATTCAGATTTACGAACCCTTTTGCTGGAAGTGTGTTGCTTGTTTCACCATTCACAAGTTATTTTTCAGTATTATCTCAGTAACATTTACACATCCCAATTGTCTTATGAGCAGAAGGAAAGGTGCAAGCAGTAAACATAATGAACCGAAACGGTTTTCTAGAGAATCCAAAGCTGTACCGGCTCCCAGTGCTAATGCTGAATTACTGGCATCAATACAGGTAACTTCTGAGTCTATAGAAGAATGTGTGTCTGTGTATGTATGCCTATGTTTCTATCTTATAGCTCGGAATTTTTCGTTTTCAAAGAAACGTCTAGGAGAGACTAACCAGACAAGCGTTAGTGAGAAGTTCAATCCTGAAGGAGATTCTGGCAATGGCTTCCGGATCGAACCAGTGAAGGGAAATACCGCACAAAATCCATACCCAATCTACACAAACGGAGACAATAATCCTAACGGATCAAGCCAATTGAGAACACAAAGGTCCTATGTCCAACGCGGGGCAGCCCAATTGTCAAGATTCTCAAACTCAATGGCACCTACTAGAGAGGGATCACAGTTTGGAAGTATGAGAGATGCTATAGTGAATCAACGCTGGCTTGAAGATGGTTCAGAGAATCTCAATTTGTCCCAAAGATTGCTTGAGAAACCTAATGGTTATAGGAAAGATGACCCTTCATCCTCTAGCAAAGAATCAATAATGGTAAAGAAAAAACAACGCATTAACATTGTTGTTGTTAGCTCCTCGTGTTCGTATATATGTGGCTGATCATAATTTGGTGAAAACAGGGCTATGATGGTGAGAAGAGAGGGAGGATTCAATACTCAGGACCATTGATTCCAGGAGAAGGAAACTTTGATGAAATGTTGAAAGAACATGAAAGACAGATCTTGTTGGCTGTACGACGAGCTCAGGCCGACAAGGCTAAGAGAGACGATAACCGACAGGCGCAAGCCTCGTTTCCAGCTAATGGAAGGTGATATTTTGGGATAATGAGGTTCTTCAAGTAGTACAATAATAAACAAACTTTTTGGGAAAAATCTTCTGATGGTTCTTCACCATAGTTGCCTTTTTTTGTTTGTTAGACTTGTATGGTCTAGAAGAAAGGATTTAGGACTTAGGATTTTGTGTTGTATAGTCAAATTGCTAACAGTTTATCGGATTCATATTCTCCATTCTTTTAAATAATCTAATAAATCTTTATTTAGGAATTTTTTTATTGTTTCAAGTTTTACTTATTCACTAACAGCCTATCGGTGAAAACTCCTTGAAGATTCACCTATCATTGAATCATCCCACTCTGTAGTGAAAACGATATCATTATTCGTCAACGAGCTCTCGCACGATAGTTGTAACACATCCCAATGATTGTGTTCTTCTACAAACCTTTTTCTATCTCTCTAATATGAGACCTTTATTCTCTGTGTGTTAAAGTAAATATAGTTCTTAGAAGCAAGAGAGGAACTTTTCAATTTCCTTTCGAAACAAAAGGAAATAAAACTTAAAATAAAAAGATTTTCCGCTGCCGGGCTATGAACCCGGAACTCAAATATCGATTAGATAGTTGGTTTAACCATTGTGTTACAACGGATCTTTTGCTAAATTAGATATATACATTAATATAAAGGGTTCAATACAAACTTAACATTTAATCATGTATTACAGATATAACTAAGGCCTAAATATAAATAGTAGGGTTTTACAAAAACCTTCAAATAAAGTGACATTTATGAGGCGAAATAAAAGGTTGGTAAGGGTGGGCATTGGGTCGATTCGGGTAGTTACCGGTCAGTTTGTTTGGTTTGGGGGAAAAATCATCCCTAGTAGGTGCTAATGTATTGTTTTTATTTTCTTTTTGTTAAAAAGGTGCCAATGTTAATGTACTAGGGATGAATAACAGAAGTATGAGGACGCTACAGTGAATCAACGATGGCTTGAAGATGGTTCAGCAAATTGTAATTTGTCCCAAAGATTGCTTCATAAACCCAATGGTTTGAGGAAAGATAACCACTCATCCTCTAGCAAAGAATCGATAATGGTAAACTGCATTAACATTGTTGTTGTATGTTAGTCGTGTTCTTCTTATATTTTTGGCTGATTACAATTTGGTGAAGATAGGATTATGATGGTGAGAAGAAAGGGAGGATTCAGTATTCAGGACCACTGATGCCAGAAGAAGGAAACTTTGATGATATATGTGTTGAAAAAACATGATCAAGACAGATCTTGGTGGCTGTACGACGAGCTCAAGCCGATAAGGGTAAAAGGGACGATCGACAGGCGCAAGCCTCACTTCCGGCTAACGAAGGTGATGTTTTGGAGATTTATTCATGATAATATTCTTAGAGAAAGTAAAATAAAATCAAAACTTTTGGGAAAATCTGATGATGGTTTTTCACCATACTTGCCTTTTTTTGTTTGTTAGACTTGTATGGTGTAAGATTTTAAGATCTTGCGTTGTATAGTCAAATTGCTAACAGTTTATTTGATTTACATTCTCCATTCTTTTAAATAATCTAATATATCTAGTGACCAAAATTAAACCGTAACCGTACCATATTTAAACCGTAACCGTATAAAACGGTTAAAAAATCGTAACCGTTAACCGTAAATATATGGTTAAAATTATATCACCCGTAATTGTTAATTAACCGTAACCATATCAAAACTGTTGGTTAACCGCATAATTAAAACCGTAAATTTCTAACCGTAACTGTTTTAGAAACATAATAAACTATATTAATAATTAATTATATAATATGAATCATATGATATAGAAATATGAGTACAATAAAAAAAACATATTAATTAAAATATATGTACTAAAATATAATCGTATTCTTCTAACAAATATATATAAAAATATTACAACACAACAATTATATAATAATTAAAAATATATATATATATCTTTGAATCATTCGCGAACACAAAGTGACAAAATCAAAATAGTAGAATAGTAGATGCTATTATTACTCCTTCTAATTAGCAGAGTATCGTGTTGGATATACATTGTAGTTATGATTAGATTTTTTAATTAATTTTAAAATAGGCATTGCTTTCAAAATAAACGTTCGTTAATTAATTTTCTTTTTTAAATAGTTTTGGTACTAAAAAAAATATCCGTTTGTTTAAAAACATTTCATTGTAATTAGAAAATAATAATTTCATGCAAACGTATATGAGGAAAATTTAAATCATAAATAAATATATAATTTTAAATGATAATTTTTTTTTAACTATTCATAGGTTTGCATAATTAAGTATAATTCATGATTATTAGCTAATTCACGTTATAAATATTTAGATCACATAATAACACTAAATTCATATTATAATTTGTAACATTATAGTAATAAGTATTAGTTGGTATATCATTGTTTAAATTATTCTACGGAAGTTGAAAAAAAAAATAAAGGTCCATTACTAATATTAACCGTATCATATCATCAGATAACTGTAACTATATATAACCATAATTATTTTAATCGGAACTGTATTTAACTGTAATCGTTTAAGCGTAAATGGTTACGATTAAAATTAAACAAAATATATAATTGTAATTGGTGGTTAATAAACTGTAACTGTAATAACCGTTTAACTATTTCAAGTTTTTAATACATCCCTCTCGGTGAGAAACTCGAGCTTTCAAGATTCCACAATCATTGAATCCTACTCTGTAGTGAAAACGATGTTATTCGTCAACGAGCTCTCGGACAAAAGTTGTGATACATCCCAATGATTGTCTTCTCCAACAAATTTTTTTCTTGGGTACTCAATCGATTTCTATATCTCTCATTTAAACAGAAAACAAGAGTTTTTTAGTCTCTACGAGTGGTAATATCGATGCTGTTCTTAAAGGTGGAGGGAAGAGAAACTGGTTTTGTCTTGATCGTATTTAAAACCCAAAAAAAAATTCCACTGCCAAGTTTCAAAACTGTAATTTGAATATCCATAAGATATTTTTATTTAAAACTTGTGCTCCAGCGCACAAAAAAAATTTTAGCTGCCGGGTTTTGAACCCGGAATAAATAAATATTCTTGAGACATTTCCATTTAACCATTGTGCTACAGCAGCAGATCTCTTGAAAAATTATAAATTTATTTTGTATATATACATCAATGTAAAAAATCTATTACATGTTTAAGATTTACTACATACTTAAACCCTAAATCTAAAATTTTAAATAGTAGGTTTCTAGTTTTATCAAAAAACCATCAAATAAAGTGATACTTAAACCCTAGATGTCGAGGTTTCTTAATTTTCCTTGCGAGCTCAAGAAGAATTACATTCACTATTTTTATCATTCATCATATTTTCTGCAATTTTAAGATTATTCCTTGATCACCTTTATATCAAAGCCTTTCTTGGTGTATTTTTTTTTTTTATAAGCTGCATGAATCTAGCCACTGTTTTAATTAAACTAAATATGTCAAATCTGCACAGCTGAATCAAATTTTATCCTTCGGTCTCAATCTTTCTCATACTCACTCTCTCAATCTCTCAAGAACCACCGCAAAGAAATTAAGAAAGAAAAACAATACAGGAACTTATCTAAGATCCATGAAATAGGAAGAATAAGAAGAAGATGCGAGGCTTTTACGATAGACTTGACTGAGATCCCTACGTCTCAGCTAGGTGATATTAGCAATTTATTATCTTCTCAGTTACTGAATTTCTCAGACGAATATTACACATGTATCATACACAAGACCGATCCGAGCTCTACTTTTTTATTGCATGCTCTGTTACAACAAGTCAACAATTATAATAACTTTTTAACCATAACATGGACATTGAACCAGACCTAAACCGAGTCTAGAGCAGCTCAATTATCGGTTCTAATCAGATTTAAATAACCAAGCCACGGTTAACAGCTTGAGCATTTGATTTCCATCACCAAGCTCGACACTATCAAAGTTTAATTTCCCTTAATATATATGTTTACTACGCATGTACTGTTTTAAACCCGACTTGTGTTTTGTTTTATTAGACTTGATGAGTAATGGAAAACAAATTTAGGAACTTACTGTTGTATCAGTCTCTTGTGCTCTCTCCGGTGCTTGATTTTTGTGAAATTGGAAATTGATCACATATATATGGATGTTATAATTTAGTATTATTTTACAACAAGAGTATAAAAAATAGCATGAACTTACAAATTACCATCCAAACTTGACAAAGAAACTTGATGCGTGCTCTTTTAGATCATCACACGAGTTGGTCGGAGCCACCTTTCACAGTCTTTTCTACTGCAGCCGGTCCATGCTTTTTTTCGACTTTACTATCTGCAATTCTCTCTCGAGAGCTACACAAGATTCTTCCCAGAAAATGGGAAGCAATTGCCAAGAATATGATCGCTATGACGATCAAACACCATTGCCAAATTGGAACCTCCATATCTTTAGTTTGGATTCTTGGTCACACAAAGTAAACGCAGAGCAGAAGAAGAAGAGGAGGAAGATGCTTGAAAGTTGTTGGTACTGTTGACCAAAAGGCGTAAGTTGTGAAGAAATGATACGCAAAGACTTGTGGAAGGTAACCAATTTTGTAAACTTCGTAGAAGAAGTTGAACTCAATAAAAAAAATATCTATATATGTATGACAAAAGAACAATAATATGGTTTAGTAGACCTACCAATAATGCCCTTTAATCGTTGTGGAAGCTACTTAGAGATTTTTTTTGTTCATTTTTACAAAGTGCAAGAAGGATTACAAAACTCATCAATTTTATATTAATTAAAAACCATACTTGGAGTTGGTGTATCACAATCCTACATATATTAATCGAAGAGACAAAGAGAGAAAACTCAATTAAAAAAAACTTCGATGTCGACAGAGAGTGCTTTTCAGAACACATCAGCGAAATTTAAACCAACATTAATTGCCATTTTGGTAACGCTTTGAATTTAAAATACACATATATAAAGAGCACAACATAAGTTATTTAAAAGAAATTAAGGATACATCATTTTCGGATTTAAAGTTCAGTTTTTTATGGTCTAAAACTTTGTTTTTGGTTATCGTTTAGGATATCTATGTAGAAGTAACTTTGTGAGTTTTCTTCTTCGAATTTCAATGA
Source organism: Turritis glabra (assembly GCA_900406565.1). Classification (NCBI taxonomy): domain Eukaryota; kingdom Viridiplantae; phylum Streptophyta; class Magnoliopsida; order Brassicales; family Brassicaceae; genus Turritis; species Turritis glabra. The sequence goes on along the minus strand of OVBN01000002.1, from coordinate 171,727 downwards.
ACTAGTGTAAATTTTAAAAACTTTTACATGAAATTTGTAATTTCAATTCATTAAATAAATTTTAAAATTAAATTTACAAGAAATTATATTACTTATTTCATTTAGATTTTTTTTTCTTAAAAACAGTTATCACTTTCAGTGAAAGTTTATTTCATTCTTTCTCTATATTTTTTCATCATCATTCCTTAAAATTTCTCTGTTTCTTTCCTCATGATTCATTGAATTCGTTTTCCTCTTTGTTTTTATTGTTCATCTTCATTCCTTCAAATTTCAATCCTAAAATCTAAACAGAATTGTGCATTTCCTTAATTTTAAAAGAGTCAGCCTAAATTATAATTTCTTTTTTTACAGATTTTTTTTTAATTACCCCTTAAACTTATAGGGTTGAGTTTGACCCTGATTTTAGTAAGCCACAAAAATCTGGTTTTCGACACACCGTAACTATCACAACATAATGGTTATCAAACTTATCCAACACCTCTTTAATTCATTTTTTTCTTTTGTTTCAGCTACCTTGGTTTCAAGTTATGGATGATCGGTTACTAGACGCTGTATGTGCTATATAATCTCAAAACGGTTCTTTACAAAGAAAACAGTTACATTGTGTGCGAAGGTGAACCAATCAAGAATATGCCTTTTATACTGAGAGGAAATTAATAAGTTCAACGACTTATAGTAGAAAACTATATATTTTTGCGCTTCGCGTAGTTGCTGGTGATTTTTGTGGAGAACTTCTTACTTGGGCAATAGATTTGCACACTTCTCACTTCCCTATCTCTTGTAGAACCATTCTGTAAAATGATGTAGAATAATCTAGAATATCTCTTGAATATATTTCTAATAATTATCTCATTTATGTATTTTGTATATTACGAAACTAGGTTAATTAGGTTTAACATTCTCCTCTCTAGATAAACCTATGTATCATAATCTTTATCATTATGAGAGCAATAATATATTCTTCCAATCTCTATCTCTCATCACTCTATAGCTCGATGGAATTCGAAGATTTTGTCCTCTCAGTCTCAGCTGATAATCATCAAGTTTTTTGTTACTCAGTATGGTCGCACCCATAGTTTAAAAGTCCAAGACATATTCAGGCAAGACTTTCAGTTGAAAAAGCAGGCTTAATTAATCGTAATCTAATATTACGGAGATAACTTGGTAAACAAGATATTTATTTTGTAGACTACAATACAATGGACCATCAACATTCAAATATGAAGTGAAACCCATGAATTCCAATACACTCACTTGTGTGATTGAATGTGTTAGGGGTTGATAATTTTATCTCATATTCAGATTTCGAAGATAGATTTTGTCTCCGAGATACATACATCTTAGATCTCATGTTAACTTCAACATAATAACCCTAATGATTTTTCACACATCATGTAACTTGTTTTTCAAGTTAACTTCAACACAAAATGATCATTGATTTGTAAATCCATATAGAATTTGGAAATCCTTATTGATTTTGAAATCAAAATATATGGATTTTGAAATAACATGTTTTACCCACGGATTTGAATCTTTCTATTTTTCACTTTCAAATCCGTTCAAATCCATTTTAATTATGTATTTTAATGTATCGTCATAACCAGAGCTAAACTAGTAAGTTTGGACCGTGGACTTCTTCAGCGCATGAACAATTCCCATATGGATAGTTCTCAAAGCTTCTTGGCAACTTGGTTTGGGTTCATTCAGCGGTGATTCTATTCTGGCTTCACTTAAGTCTTGTCTAATTTAAACGATATGTCTTATCGTTTCTTTCATCTTCCTATCTCCAATGTAACTTTCAATGATATATACTCTACTCTGGAGAAGATAAGATAGATAAAAGTATTTTATTAAAAAAAAACGTGAAAGATGTCTAGAACACATGTGTGGTGTATGCAAATCAAATCAAGATGTAGGAATAGAAAGATCTAAACGTCACCAAAGGAATTAGGGAAAAGGAAATTTTGTAGTGTTATGATGACTTAAACACCCTTCTAAAAGCTAAGTGTTCGAAAGTTTACGAGAGCTGGTCGAACTAACATACAAAGAGTTCCGAAATAGCCCAGAAGTTGGAAAGGTCATCTTATACACTTTTCAGGGGTTGTATACAAGATAGCCCAGAAGATATGGGCCGTACGCTTTCACAGGCCTGGCTCACAGGTGAGCGCATGTCCTTCACGACCAAAAACCTGCGAACCAGACGCGCGTGGATGTGTCCAACGGTCAACCTTTTTTGCGGTGACCGGAAAATCAAATCTTCATCACTTTCATTCGTCTTCTCAGGTCCTCCTCTCTGTCCTCTGTGTCGTCAAATAAGATATAAAAAAAAAAAAAATCGTTTCTTTTGTCACTTCTAAGAATAGCCATTTGCAATTGCAGAAAAAAAATCTCAACTTTTCTGTATTTTCATTGCGTATTGGGGATAATGTTTTCACTTGGTTCATTTTGTCTTCATCGATTTCAGAGCATACCCATTTCCGAGCTCGAGTTTGTGTCCAAATTACGCGGTAGAAAATGGGGATTGCAGAGTCCTGCATCTCCAATTCAGCAAATTAGTGTTTCTTCTCCTAAAGAATCAATAAATTCTCCTTCTTGAACAACACTCGTCCACATCTCGGAGATGAGATGTTAAAGAGAAAGCAAGAATCGTCTTTTTACATTCTGAGAGATGATCTTTTACATCCTCTTGTGAATGGTAACAAATCTAGAAAGCTTGATGCTTTGTTACCACTTCTTGAAGATCATCAAGTGACTGATTTGGTGAGAATGAGTTCTCTTACAATATTTCTCAATTGTGTTCTTTGGAAAAGGCTTAGAGCTTAGAACTTTTCCTGTATATAGGTTACATGTGGAAGTTGTCAAAGTGCACATACAGCTGCAGTTGGTAAAAGTTTGAACCTTTTTTTTTTTTGATAGAGAACTAAACCGAAATAGGTTTTGATTGAAATGGGAATCAGTTGCTTATGTAATGCAGCTGTTTCGTGTGCCGAGAGAGGTGTAAGGTCACATTTGCTACTGCGTGGAGAACAGCCTGAGGTTTTGACCGGTTATAACATTGTCTCAACTATGTATGGAAATGTTCAGTATGTTCCAAGATCGAGGTATGCGAATAGAGAGGAAATGCTGAGAACGTACGCGGATCTGGTTGCTGGGGAAGATGGTTCTGTCTTATGGGCTAAAGACATTGTTGAGGCAATGGATGTTACAAAAATGGATGATTTTTCGAGTTCCAAAAATTCTCGTAGAAAGGTTTTGATCGTCAATGAAGGCGCTGGAGATGCTCTTGCATTACTCGGTAAAGATCAATTTTGGATATAGTTTAGGTAGTGGACCAACTCAATGTGGAAGAACTGACCAATATTATCGTTAACAAGGGCTTTGTCACTACGCAGGTATGTTTCGGTTACTGCAGTACTTGTCGCAAGATCATTTACTAGGGAAGAAGAGGCCGGTTAAATTTGTAGTCGATGCTGGTTCTGCAACAACTGCTGTGGGTTTAGGAGTTGCAGCTATGTCTTTAGGGTTAGGCTTTGTTCAATATTTATCGATACACTTTGTGTCTGTACATTTCCCGCTACTTACCAAAGCTTTTAGCATCTTGATTACCAGCTCACTTAAAATTCTTTTTAGGCTTCCATGGGAGATCAATGCAGTGATGTTAGCTGATACACTCGAAAATTACAAGAGACATGAAGATCGCTTGAAAGCAGAATTGACAAGGCAATTTCCTGCCTCGGTCGTCTGCAGTAGCTTGGATATTAATCATATGATCAAATGGGTAGATACACCCGAGAAAGTATATGTGTAAATGTGCAAGTTCTTCGTTTTACAGTTAAAGATATACTATTTATCTTTTTTTCACTCCAAGTTTAAAGCTTTATAGTGGTTTGATTAATTGTTCTTCGATCAATTATCTATCTCCTTTTGTTCTTGCAGATTTAGGAAGGTCTTGGAAGGAGAAGTGGAGATGTGTCAGAAAATTGCATAGGAGACGGGAGTTTTAGTGGATACAATGTATACTTTAGCTGCTTGGGAGATAGCAGCAGAGCTTGTGCAGGACGAGAAATCGAGCATTTTAGTGATGCTTCACACTGGAGGCACTCTTGGATGTTTGGTCTTGGTCAAAGATACAAATCTTGCTTCACTAATTTGAAAGATTAGGATACAATTTCCAAGACTCAAAGCAGTCTAAAGATGTGATTTTGTAACTCCAATTGTTTCGCTTTGGGTAAGGTTTTAGCAAACCTATAATTGAACTCTAACCGAAACACATCAGGTCGGTTATATTAAAATAAAAATCGGTTAGAGTTTGGTCTGGTTGTGTTTTCTTCATGTAATGAAATTTATTATCGAAGATATAAAACTAAACTTAGGTATATTTAAAATGGTAATGGTTTAAGCAAAACGCTAATTCTATCCAAAAAGAATAATTGATACATGTGAATTTTGGAAACATATGTACATCATTTCGGTTTGTTGTCGATGTGGTTCGATTTTGGTTTAGTTTTTATTTGTTTTATCACTTTATATTAGATTAGTCCAGTTCTAATACAACTAAATTCTAACCGAATTTTTTTGTATTTGATTTGAACAGATATGATCAATATCTAGAAATCTAACTCTGTTCTATTAAAATTTGTGAAAAAAAAATGTAAGATAGAATAATGAAAATCATTAAACGAACACCTACGAGAAAATTAACAAATTTATTTTGTTTTGACCATGATATGAATAGTAAAGTTGGTATTCCATGTACGATTACCGAAAAGAGTCGTACTCGTACAACAAATAAAAAAATAAAATACGTTTTGGCTTTAGCAAATGCGATAGATAAACGGATGTTAAATAGGGTTTTTCGCCCAGCTCAATCCTGTTTATTTAAAATTCGGCTTTCAATTAACCCTAACCAATTTTGAGTCCTAAAAATTTGTATAACAAGGTTTGAGCCATATTTTGGTTCTTTCTAACCTTCCAATTTTTTCTCATACTTAAAAAAAAAATATTTTTTCAACAAAATCATATTTTCCCGCCAAAACCGCAAAATCATATTTTCCAGCCAAAACCGAAAAATCATATTTTCCCGCCAAAACTGCAAAATCATATTTTTCCGCCAAAACTGCAAGATCGTATTTTTCCGCTCAAACCACTAAATCATATTTTTCCGCCAAAGCTGCAAAATCATATTTTCCAGCCAAAACCGCAAAATCATATTTTTTCGCCAAAACCGCAAAATCGTATTTTTCGGCCAAAACCGCAAAATCATATTTTCCGCCAAAATCGTTAAGTTCTTTTTTTGTTCAAAATTAAACACATTTTTCTATTATAACCAATGAATTATGCTTTCCCGTCAAACTGCAAAATCTCGTGTGCACGCCAAAAACCACAAAATTATATTTTCCGCCAAAACCGTAAAATTATATTTGAATATCAATTTATGAATTTATGCGACAAAAAAAGTTTGCATGTAATAGGCCCGGCTCTATTTTAAGCTAAAACTTTTTACCAAAACCCTATATTAGTCCAAAGTTTTCCATATTCAATTATTCATGGTCAAAACTTACATTAATTTTAGTAGATCCGATCTGACTCTAAATTATAAGTCCTATATAACATTCTTAGATAAACGGAAACAAACATGGTAAGCAAGAAGTGGTATAAAGTCGTATTATTATTTTATCTGAGAAAAAAATAAAAACGAAAACCAAGATTATGGTTTTTGTTCGTCTTCTCGAACCGAGATTTTCATGTGCACGTGCGTTAGCGTTTGGTCACGTTGTGTTTAACAAACACTTTCTTCACTATACTAATTAGGCCTGGGCGTTCGGGTACCCATTCGGGTTCGGGTTTGGGTTTTCGAGTTTTCGGGTTTTTGGGTTTTGTCATCAAAAGCCCATTCGAATATATGTATAAAATCGGGCGGGTTCGGGTTCGGGTCGGGTTTTGTCGGTTCGGGTTCGGGTTTTAAAAAGAAAACCAATAGTGCCTTCTACTGCTTTTTGTTTGGTAGAATCAGTTGCATCATTGTTGCCTCCCTCGATGAATCCTATCTGGAAAAAAAAACATATGACGTGAGGATAAGAAGCATAACAACATAAATTAAAAACATAAAACCAAGAAAAATAAACTAAAACATAAAACAATGCATCACAATTCTGAAACTAAAACAAAATAATATTCCCAGAATCCCATAAACCCAGCAGCAAAAGCAAAACATTCCCAGAATCCCATAAACCCAGCAGCAAAAGCTGCAACATTCACAAAAATAAACTAAAGTCTAGCACCGTTCATAGAAAACCCGTTACCAGAAAACTCAGGTCCTCCCCCATTCCCAAAATCCCAACCCCCATGGAATCGAAACAATGCTGGTGCCATAAAACCAAATCAATGAATAAACTATAATCATGTTCTTAATACAATAAATAGAACAATCGATTACAAACTTCAATCAAAAAATCAAACTTAATACAATCGATTACAACTTCAATCAAAATATCAAAACCATTAAAGCATCAAATACTAGTAACGATGGTCCGGCGTTTTGAAGATTCCGTTAATACTAGTAACTACTACTACAGAGTTGCAGCGTCTCTTTGCCTTTCTTCTTCGGTTCTTCCAAAACTCTAACTGTGAGTGTCACTTTCTCTTTTTTATTCTCTGTTCCAATTTTCATAACAAACAATCTCCAAATTTCAGTTGCAGATTCAACAAAAGAGAGATTCGTGGCAAAGACAAAGGTTGCTTAAAACAACGATTGCTTAATCCTAAATTGGTCGCTTAATCAAAACCATTAAAATATCAAACATCCTTCGAAAGCTTCAGATAACCATTAATCAAAACCATAAACGCGAGATAGAGAGAGAGCGAGAGAGAGAGAGAGAGAGTCACAGACGAGAGAGAGAGAGAGAGAGAGAGAGAGAGAGAGAGAGAGCCACAGACGAGAGAGAGAGAGAGAGCCACAGACTGAGGAGTTACCTGAGAATGATTTCTCGAAAACTCAGAGGGAGGAGGAGGAGGAATTAGAGGATCCATCCAGTTTGTTGTTGGGATCTTGCCGTCTTGGGGATTTCAAATTGGGGTTTTGAAAAGGGAAATCGAGTAAGGGAATCTAAAGCTTTCGACGACGAAATCTCGCCTAAGGTAAGGGATGTAATGATTGAATGATTGATAATAAGAGAGACAGAGAGTAAGCGTCTAAGGCTCTAAGCGATTTCCGATTAAGTTCAATCGGGTTTCGGGTTTCTGAAAGAGAGTCATGGTCATGGACTCATGGACTGGTAATTGCCTAATCGGGTATCGGGTTTTCGGGTATAACCCGAACCCGAAACAAAACCCGAATTTTCAACATCTAAAACCCGATCGGGTACTAACTAATATCGGGTTCGGATTTTGGTATAAGTTTTTGGATCGGGTTTGGGTTCGGGTTATATGCCCAAGACTAATACTAATATCCACATTAAACAATAGTATTCCTATTAAAGATCTTTGATTCTTATATCATTAAACCTTTCTGTTAATTATAGGGAACTCGGCCAAAAAAACCACTAACTTTTCAAAACTTGCCAAAATAAACACGAACTAACTGTTGGCCAAACAAACCATAAACTTTTAATTGACTTTCAAAAATAATTTGAAAGTTCTCGTTGACTGGCCGAATTAGCATTCCGTTATCATTTTTAACAGAGCAAATTAACGTCATTAAGTCGAAGTTAAATCTGGGTGTTAAATTAAACGACGTCATTTTGAACAAATTTGTTTTTTAAAAAATTGGGAGTTAGGGGGCTCGAACTCGTGACCATTGCATTTCGGAGTGGACATAGCCACTGAGCTAAACTGACATTCTTGAAAGTTTAAGCAAAACACTTGCTTATATTCTATTCGGGTTTGATTAAGAGTTGTAAACATAAGTTTCTCAGAAACCTAATTCCGCGATCTCATCTTCCTCATTTCAAAAGATCCAAAAATGAGCTCTAAACTCCACATATTTGATCTGTGAATCCGCATAAGTTTCAGAAACCTAATTCCGAGATCTAATTTGTCAGAAACCCCAAATCGAAATTGAAATTGAAAGTTGAAGACCCGAAGATGGCGAAGACGAGATTTAGAAGAAGCGGAGTTGAGATTCCTCCAGAATCTCGTTCCTCAAAGATGAAAGAAGGTGAAAGTAGTGGATCAAAGAAGGCTTCTTGTGGATCGAAGAAACGAAAGCGAGATGAGATGGTTCATGGTAGTGATAGAGAGGTCGGGGATTCACAAAGGAAGCTTCGTCGCGGTTCAGACGAAGGAAGCTTGGTCATGGTTTCAGATGAAGGAAGCTTGGTCGCGGTTCAGCTCACAGTATGTTCTAGTAATGACAGAGATGCTGTGGATTCTCGTAATGACAGAGATGCTGTGGATTCTCCAAGTAACGAGAACGATTTTGGTGGTTGTGCCGGTGACGAAGACATACCGGTATTTAATGAGACTGTAGATGACGAAGGCACAGAAGTAGACGATGATGTTGCAGGTGACGAAGATGAAGGTCGTGGTGGCATTGAGGAAGAAACATGTCAAGATTTAATTTTATTTTTTGGAGAGGATGCGAGGGATGATGTTTGTGAGGTTGAGGAAGACATTGGAGATGATAACGCATGGGATGAAGTTAATATCCCGGATCTTCTGTCATCAGATGACGAGAATGAAGAGGATATGAGACCTTCAAAACCTTATAGAGAAAATATTGATCCAGAAGACCTACTTCAATTGGGGAAGAGTTTTTCCGATGCTGATGAGTTCAAACATACTTGCCTCCGATAACATTGAAAGCAAGGTACAAAATCTGATGTTTGTTTTGCTTCAATGATCGATATAGTACAAAATCTCATATCAGTTAGATGTCTGAGCTATATACACTTATCAAAAAAAAAATTTGTTTTGTTTCTCCTTGCAGGTACAATATCAAGTTTTATCGTTCAAGTTGTTTGCAAGTAGCTGCAAAGGTGCTGCGACAATGAGAGAAGATGAGGCTCCATGTCCTTGGAAGATCTACTGTTCTTATGAGAAGAGTAAGAATAAGTTACAGATCAAGACATATGTGAACGTCCATCGATGCGAGATCTCAGGTCAGGGAAAAATGTTGAAACGTTCAGCCATTGCAGAATTATTTGCGGAGAGGTTGAGGCTGAATACAAAACTCAAAGCAAGGGAGATTCAAGCAGAGATCCTGAGGGAGTATCAGTTGGAAGCAAAGGAAAATTCATGTATCAAAGCAAAGACGAAGGTGATGAGAGAGAGGAGAAAAACATATGAAGCTCACTTTGATCGAATTTGGGATTATCAAGCAAAATTATTTAAACGTAACGAAGGCTCTACTTTTGAAATTGAAACAATCCCAGCAGCTACTATTGGAAGCAAGCCGAGGTTTTACAGGCTTTATATATGCTTCAAGGCACAGAAGGAGTCTTGGAAAAAGACTTGTAGGCCATTCATAGGGTTAGATGGAGCTTTTCTTAAATGGGACATAAAGGGTCAGCTTTTGGCTGCGGTTGGGAGATATGGAGACAATAGAATTGTCCCTATTGCTTGGGCAGTTGTGGAGATAGAGAATGATACCAACTGGGATTGGTTTGTCAAACTTCTAGCAGCTGATTTGGAATTAGGCTCTGGGAAGGACTATGTTCTCATGTCTGATAGACAAAAGGTGATGTCTTCTATGTAACTATTAAACATTAAAATTTGTTTAATTATTGTTTCTAATCTATTTGTCTTTATATTTGTAGGGTTTAGTGAAAGCAATAAGCACGGTTCTTCCAGAAACAGAGCATAGACAGTGTTGTAGACACGTATATGAGAACTGGAGGAAAGGTGGGAAGGATCTGAAGTTACAGAGACTGTTCTGGTGCATAGCGAAGAGCTACACACCGGGTCTGTATATGCACCACATGGACGCTCTGAAAGAGTACGATCCAAGGGCACATGCCTCTCTTTTACTCACAAAACTGGAGACATGGTCAAGAGCATTCTTCAGGTTAGGTTCTCACTGCAATGATATTCTTAATAATCTGAGTGAGTCCTTCAATAAGACCATCAGAGAAGGTAGAAAGAAACCTTTGCTAGACATGTTAGAAGAGATTAGGCAACAATGCATGACCAGAAATTATAGTTGGTCTATGTTAGCAATCAGTTTAAAGACAAGGTTTACTAAGAAAACCCAGAAGGAGTTAGATAGAGTTGAGAAGAAGTCAACTGAATGCCGCTTACGTTGGGCAATAGGCCCAGAGACAGAGGTTGAATACAAAGAACACACATATGTTGTGAGTATGGAAGAACGAACATGTACTTGTCGAAGATGGCAAATGAATGGAATTCCTTGTATTCATGCTGCTAAGGTCATCCTTCGTATGAGAAAAAAGTTATCTGAATATGTTGCCGATTGTTACACAACAACCAGGTTTGTGTATTTTCTTTGGAGTTTTCTCAAATTTTATGCATTTAATAGTTATTATTCTAATTGGGTGTTTTGCAAGTCAGGTGGCATGAGACTTATAGTTTTGGCATCAAACCTATTACTGGGATAATTGACTGGCCTCGCACCAATAGATTAGGTTTGATTCCACCACCTACTCGAAATGGTAATCCTGGTAGGCCTAGAAACCATGATAGGCTGAAGTCTATGTATGAAAGTGGCTCAAATATCAAGTTAAGCCGTGCTAACAGAACTATGACATGCTCAAAATGCAAAGAGAAAGGGCACACCAAGACAAGATGTTCGAATGAACCAGTTGGAAGTCCACCTAAAAAACCAAGAGGAAGACCAAAGAAGTATCAGGTACGTTTATTAGTTAGTTTTATAGTTATTATCATTGTGTATGTTGGTATGTTGCTAAACATCAAATTTGTAACAGGGACTTCAATTTGACGACTCACAAGGTCAATCCTCTCAAGCTCAATCTGCACAAGCTCAATCCTCAACATGGGACCAAAGTTCTCAAAACCAAGTTTCCCAAACGACCGGATGGGGTCGTTGGTTCTCGTAGATGTCCTAACTTCAATCATGTTTGATGTTTTGTTGTTTTGTTGTTTTGTTGTTTTCTTGTTCAGTCCACTCTTTGACATTATCTTTTATTGTCCATGAATATATACGCTCAAGGTTCATAATTATCTTTTATTGTCCATAAACGTTAGGGATTAAAGTTTTCTGAAACTTCAAGATTATGAGCAACCAACAATCACCTGATCACGGTTTCAGAGACTATGTTCGTGCTTAGATCTCTGAAATTTTGGATAAATCTCATAGATAATAACAATTCAGTTGTCCAAAGAGACTACAAACAAAATGTAGTAGAAGAGATAAACAAGAAGGGAAACCGAGCCGTGAAAACATCTCATTGAAATACTCACAAGCCTCATCTAATTTGTTCTCATGGCACAGAGCGGTGATCAAACTTGAGAACATGTGCATCCCCGAAAGAACACCTTTCCCTTTCATCTCGTCCCAAATTTTGATCGCCATATCTAATCTCTCTTTGTTGCAGAACATTCTCACCATGATCTCGTAAGTACGCACCGTCGGTTCCATCTCATTGAAGAATCTAATACCTTCATCTCATTGAAAAGTAGCAGCAAGTCTTAGAAGCATCATTATCAGACAAACAATCAACTTTCCCCAAAACAACAACATTCCCAAAAACATTCACAGCAGCAACAGATTTCAAATCAGAGAGAAGAGTTAGCCTCTCAGCATCAATAGCTTTAGCACCCAGGTGGAGAAGATACTGATTCCTAGGATGATAAACCGCGAGCAATAACCGAAAGATCCGGTCATTATCTTCACTTCCACCGGTTATGTAATAAGCAAAAGCAGGTGGGTAATGAGGGCCGTGACGGATTGAAGAAGGGAAAGGTTTAGAAGTGAAAGCAGAGATATAGTAGAGTAAGAGAAGGAACACTGAGAGGAATACTACAGAGAAGAGTATAAAAAGCCAGTTCAACTCCGCTTCTTCTAAATCTCGTCTTCGCCATCTTCGGGTCTTCAACGCTTCTTCTAAATTTCAATTTCGATTTGGGGTTTCTGACAAATTAGATCTCGGAATTAGGTTTCTGAAACTTATGCGGATTCACAGATCAAATCTGTGGAGTTTAGAGCTCATTTTTGGATCTTTTGAAATGAGGAAGATGAGATCGCGGAATTAGGTTTCTGAGAAACTTATGTTTACAACTCTTAATCAAACCCGAATAGAATATAAGCAAGTGTTTTGCTTAAACTTTCAAAAATGTGAGTTTAGCTCAGTGGCTATGTCCACTCTGAAATGCTCAATGGTCACGAGTTCGAGCCCCCTAACTCCCAATTTTTTAAAAAACAAATTTGTTCAAAACGACGTCGTTTAATTTAACACCCAGATTTAACTTCGACTTAATGACGTTAATTTGCTTTGTTAAAAATGATAACGGAATGCTAATTCGGCCAGTCAACGAGAACTTTCATATTATTTTCGAAAGTCAATTAAAAGTTCATGGTTTTTTTGACCAACAGTTAGTTCGTATTTATTTTGGCAAGTTTTAAAAAGTTCGTGGTTTTTTTGGCCGAATTCCCGTTAATTATATAATAAGCTTGCATTTTAATGGTCTTGTGAATTGTGATGCAAGTCTCTAGCAAGCTAACTATCGTCTATCGCGCACCTTAAATGTTTGGGAAATTAGACATACGTGCGTTGCAAATTTAGATTAAAAATATGAGACATTTCATAATTTCTATCCAAATGAAAACACGCACACTATTGTAATATTGTTATCGCACTTTATTTTTAAGTATTTATTTTACTTTTAAGAAAAAGTGAATCAAATCAAAAATTTCTTATGCAGTAGGTATATTTCCACTAATGCGGAAAAATATATATTTCGACTAAAAAATTTCAAAGCGATCGTGGACAAAATCAACAACCATCATACTATTGGGCTAAGTGGCTAACAATGTAATTGCATAAAAAGTCGACGATATCTTATATGTGTGTGTCTCTAAGTCTAACTACAGAAATACAATCATGTTATAATAATTGAATTATATCTACTTATTTTAATATTTTTTGGTCATCAACTGTTTTAGAAATTAATACCCATATTTTTTTTTCCTAATTTAGCATATACATGAGTGAACAAGCGATACGGCCAAGCAGAAAAGTTAGACATGTAGTCGAGTAATCAAAAATCAAGTAATTAAATATGCAAGAATAAGCATGCGTGAGCAAGCTATACAACGTATGAGAATAATTTAAGCATGTAGTCAGGGAGTCAAAAATGCAATTAATAATCAACACAAAAAGAAATCAAGGAAGCACAAAAAGCAGTAAGAAGGAGCAAGAAATAAATTGTATGTACATACGTTTATGTTTTTATTAATTTATGTATAGATGCTCAACAAAAGAAGAAGCATGCAAGCACAAAAAGCAGTATGTATGGATGCAAAGCAGCAAATAAATATGATAGAAATGAATAGATGCATGAATGTATGTATGGATGCATGTATGTACGTTTATGTATGCATGTATAGATGCATTTATGTATGTATGTATGCATGTATGTCGGTATGTATGTTATATGTGTGTATGTGTATGTTTATGTGATTTTTGCTTGTGTTGTGTCTGGCTTCGTTAAGTGATTTGGAAGATCCCACGAAGAATCCTATATATGGTTTATGAAATTAGACCACATATCACATTAGACTGTGAAATCTGCAACTACATAAGATGAAAAATAGACTTTAATGTCAAATTTTAAGACCATGTGCTATAATGAAGAGAACATCAAATAGTTAAAGCAAAATCAGAAGACCAAACATAAGAAAAAGATCGAGGACACATACCTTGGGAGAAGAGTTCGACTTCAAGAATCTACAAGAGCAAAATCAAAAAAATCAGAAGACAGAGAAACAAGGAGCTTAAGATTTTTGTGGAAAAGGATTGAAAAACATAACTCTAAAAGCAAATAGACCGCCCAAGTTAAAAAAGAGCTAGCCTTTAATAAGTCTTTCATATGTATGGTTTCACGGCTTTTGGTATTGCAAGAAACTAGCTTCTCTGCTTTGTGAGTACCGTACGAACTTTTAAAATTTAAGTCTATATTAGTCTTCTCTGCTTTGTGAATTACTTCGAAGCATTAAAAAAAAAATATACATAATAAAGAATGAACTTCTTAAAAAAATTATAAGTTGAAATTACTATATTGACGAAGACTTACCTCACGATAGGCAAAGACCGTCAAAAGAGATGAGTAGGTGTTCTCCATATATGATGCTTAAAATACCAGCAATGACCATTTAGCTCATTGTCTAACAGTTATCATGATCACCTTTCATATACAAAGCTATATCATTATCACAGAGCTTATACAACAGAAACGAGAACTATATATCAGAAAGAGGAGAAGAGAGACAAGAACTTCAAACTACATGAGAAACAAAACTACCACATAAAGATCGAAGACATACCATATGAAGTCAAAAGAGATAAGCAAGCGATCAAGATCAAGTTGAGGATAGTGGAGAAACTGCAAGAGGGCTATATTATATTTATTTCACAACCTTTATCAATAGAAATTTCCACTTGAGTCTGCAAGAAAACAGTGGAGAAGGCTGATTCAATACAAATAATTAGGCAATAGATACAAAGGCATTAAAGACTGGAAACCTGAAAACTAGAAAACTGGAGAATTCATATTTGATTTTTACCTTCAAACCGATAATGTCAAAGTGGGGTTCGCTGCATGTTGTGAGCAGTGATGTAGTTAGTCTAAACTACGAGAAATGGCTAGTTGGCATCATAATTGTTGAGATGATATTTTGGTTAAAAATTAGAACTAAATATGTCCTAATAAGTCCCTTGTATGTATGGTTTTTGGTTCTTATATAATATTTACAAAAATATAACTAAGTATGAGGAGACAAACCTGAGATCACAAGAAAGAGGCTAATCAGATTCATCACGCACCATACAAACTTTTTCTAAAGAAATTCTAACAGTCTCCTCTACTTTGTATGTTAGATCTAGAAGCTTCTTTCTAAAATCAGCCATTCATTCAAAACACATAGTAAAATGAATTCTAAGAAACATTAAGCTGAAACTACTATATTGACAAGGACATACCCCATTAAAGGCTAGGCCGTCAAAGGGGATAGATAATTTCTCCACATGCTGATGCTAAAAATATCTGCAAGTGATCACTTACCTCAGAATCTAGCGACTATTCTGACACCTTTCATAGAAAAAGATATATCATTATCACAAAGCTTATGCAACAAAAACGAGAACCATTAATGAGAAAAAGAGAACAAATTCCTTTGTGAATTGTTTAAGTGATAGAGTTCTAACTTACATATTCCTTTTTATGTGATTGGGTCATTAAACAAGACTCCAGATTTGTTGACATCAACTAAATTTGTGGAGTAAACCTGCAAAGACTTTTCAGCGGACCATTTTCCACTCGTATATACAAGAAACTAGGCAAGCAATCATTAACCTCTTCCCATTCAGAGTACTCCAAACACATCTCGAAGGACTCCATGAATGCAAGCCATCAGAATAAATTAGAATCACGGGTCAAAATTGATTGGCACACATCCTGCTATATAATAAAGATATTTTGTCACAGATTTGTTGTTCTTAACACATTTTATGTAAGCGGAACTATTGTCGTTATTTTACACTTACCCTTTACAAACTCATTGGGCATCAACGGACTATGTCTTTGGAACAACAACGTCCGCTACATCTGTCTATCATAATAAAACAAAACAATTTGAAATCGTGATCGACATCATGCAGTTTAAATGAAGCAACCAACAAAACTGATACCATGAAGAAAGCACTGCACGCGAGGTAGAAAATTTAAGGAGAAGATACTCGATTGTGACATGCAGAAAAAGAAGAAAATAGATAAGAACTTTAAACTACATGAAAAAAAAATACCAAGAAGAAAGATTGATGACGTACCAGAAGATGTTAAAGGAGATAAACAAGCAGTGATCAAGATAATGTTGAGGATATTGGAGAAACTTCAGAGAGGGCTATCATACTTGAGGCCGGATTATTTATTTCACACCTTTCATCAATACAAATAATTAGGCAGCGGATACAAAGGCATTGAAGACTGGGAAACTGAAGAAATTATATTTAAAGTTTACCTTCAAACTGATAATGTCAAAGTGGGTTTCACTGTCATGAGCAGAGATGTAGGTAGTCTAAAATTACACAAATTGGCCGGTTAGCGACAATGTCATAACTGTTGAGATAATATTGGTTAGAACTATATAAGTCCTATGTATCTATTCATTGTTTTTGGTTTTTTATATAAGATTCAAAAAAAAAACTAAGTATCATGAGAAGACAAACCTTAGATCGCAAGAAACTAGCTGGGGTACAACCAACAAGAGAGAGGTAAATCGCATTAATCACACACCGTACAGACTTTTCTAAAGACGTCTAACGGTCTCCCCTGCTTTGTGATTGTGACATAGATCTAGAAGCCTTATTCTGAAATCAATCATGCATTCAAATAACATAGTAAAACGAACTCTAAGAAACCATAAGTTGAAAGTACTATATTGACTATGACATACCCCATGAAAGGCTAGACCGTCAAAGGAGATGGATAGAGTTTAGCTCATTATAATTCTGACACTTTTCATAGAGAAAGATATATCATTATCATAGAGTTTATGCAACAGAAATGAGAGCCATAGATAAGAGAAGAACAAAGTCCTTTGTGAATTGATTTTGAATGATGGAGTGCTAACTTACATACTACTTAGCTGTGATTGGGTCAGCACATAATACATCAGATTTGCTGCCATCAACTAGATTTGTAGATTAAACCTGCAAATAATTTTTCAGCAGAGCATTTTCTAATAGTACATACAACAAACTAAGCAAGCATTACCTCTTCCCATTCAGAGTACTCTGAACAATCTAGAAGGTTTCCAAGAAAGCAAGTTATAATAAATCAGAGTCATGGGTCAAAATATGTGTTGTTAGTGACGCATTTGATGTGAAAGGAACTATTTTCGTCATTTCACACTTACCCTTTATAAGCTCATTGGACGTCAAAGAACTATGCCTTTGGAACAACAGCAATTGCTACGTCTGTATACGTAATAGGGCATAACTATTTGGAATGTTAATAAGTTTACATAGTAATCGACTTCATGCAGTTTTAATGAAGCAACCATCATACATAATACCATGAAGAAAGCACTACATGCGAGCTACAAAATGTAAGGCTAGAAGGCCTGTTCTAAAATCAACCATGCATTCAAAGAACATCGTAAATGTGAACTCTAAGAAAATATAAGTTGAAACTAACTATATTGACAAGGACATACGGAAGCAAGAAATAGAAACAAGTACGCAAGCAAGAAATAGAAACAAGGAAGTATGTAAGCAAGAAAAAAGTTAAGGGACAAAAGCAAGTAAGCAAGCAAAGTTAATGAATCAAGCAAACAAAAAACTGGTAACCGCACAAAATAAAAAGCCAAAGTATATGTAGCAATAGACTTGTCATAAATCCTTGCTAAAAAAGGATGATCACAATATGAATGGCAAGTAAGAAAGCAAAGTTAGCAAGAATGTTAAGGAAGCAAATAAAGAATCAAGCAGTCAGCAGTCAGCAGTCAGCAGTCAACACGAAAGTAATCGAGCAAGGAAGTATGGAAGTAAGCAAATTAAACACGTAAAAAAGAAAGCAAGAGAGTAAAGCACAAAAGTAAGCGAGTTAAGGAAGCTTGTAAGAAGGAAAATAAGCAACTAAGTAAAAGAAGCATGTAAGGAAGCATGCAAACAAAGGGATGGAAGCAAGTAATTAAATTAAGCATGTAAGCAAAGAATCTAGCAAATTAAGGAAGCAAGTATCCATGTGAATAGAAGATACTGATACATGTATTTATGCATGGTGCATGTGTGTATGTATGTATGATGCATGTGTGTATGAATGTATTTATTCTATGCAAGCGTACTGTTTCTTTAAGTGATTTGAAAGAATCCATATAAGATTCTTTGGTTTCTGATGTAAGCTTGCATAGTCACACTAGACTATGAACTCTCCCACTGCAGAAGAAAAGAGACAATAACATCAAACTGTTAGAGGAAAATCAAAAGAAGAATAACGTACCTGAAGAAAGGCAAGACATTTCAAGGCAGATAGAGAATTGTAAACTGTTTTCCTATCCATCTTTGAGAAAAGGCACAAGTTAAGACACTGTAGAAATTTAATCAGTATAAATGAGAAACCAAACACTAAAATCAGACTCTAGAAGTCGAATACAGATCATATGCATTGAGAAAAAAAGCCAGTTCTTCAGTGATTTCTTCACTTATATTTAATTCATGACCAATATCCGACACTTAGAAAACACAACATTTAATCACATATAGACCGATCAAACTAAATACCTTTCAAGGAAGAGTTATTATACATGAACCCAATGAATCCAAAACATACATTTACTCATAAGTGTTTCAGATAATTGACTTAACCAAGTTTGGATGGAGTCAATTCGAGAAATCATATCCTCTACAGAGAGTTTCTGATAGTTCCACGTCATGTACACCTCCTTGGTATAATAACTACATAGTAGAAACAACATAAAATCCCAAAAGATCCATAAAACAAGAGATGATAAGTAGATGAACATAAAACCTAAAGAAAACTGATCAAATCGATAAAGATTTGGTGAGAAAGAAGCAGAAGATTGTACTTGTACATGGTAATTTGAGGAACGATATTTCTCTGGAATTTTTTCCGCCGTAAACCTCAAAGAAAAAAAATTCAAATCAAGTTAGCAAATATATCAAATCAACATCCAATTCACATAATCCAGGTTTTGAATTTGGTTGGGACTGATAGAATTAAACGAAGCAAGCGCAAAACACGGTCAAAATCTGTGAATCTAGAGTAGAGGATTCTGTGAACCTAATCGCTAACATGCCATCAGAGTTAGGGTGCAGACGAAAACAGAAACCAAACAGAGCGATGAGATCAAATCAACAAGAAAATAACACGCACGTACCGTAATTTTTTCATCAAATCTTCCGAACAAATCGCCCAGATCAGACTTCCTAGTAATCGATCATCAAGGAACCAAACCAGAGATTATTCGATTACGATTCAAATTCCTCTGGTTCACGATCCATGGAAAGCTTTTCACAGCGAGATTGCAAGTTGGCGACGATAAGATATCACTATAAAAACCTAGAAATATCTTCGCTTTGAAAAAAACTCCTGAGATTTTGAATTCTAACGTACACAGGCGGATGAATTGACCCTCGTCGAATGGCTCTCTTAATTTTGAAATTTGTTTCCAATTGTTTCCGTTGAATGGAAGTAATATAGAGTTTAAGAAATTTATAACCCTGATAAAGACCAATAGAAAGGCCCATTATAAACAAGTAAAGCCGAAACCTTTTGAGTTTTCATATATAGGGTCTGATTGTTTCTACTGTCTTAATTTTTTTTTATTCAATAACAGGTTTTTAATAGTTATTTAAATTTCTTTTTTTTGCCAATATTATCATTTTTTTAAAATGAAAAGAAATATAGGCATAAATTTAAATGGATGAGATTGTAAATATTATGGAATGTATATCATTAATTTTTTTAATTTATTATATTACAATTTTTTTTACCTTTTTTAAATTCATATTATATTATTATTTGTAATTTTATTACATTTATTAAATAATAAATTTGTAATAATCGTTATTATTATTAAAAAATTTAAATTAAATTTACTTAAATAATACATACTACAATATTTACAACAAAAATGTTACCAGTCAATTGTTTTGATAAGATTAGTAAATCATATTTCTACAGCGGCTCTCCACATAAATCTGCAGTTTTTACCACATAATTTTTACTGCAAATTACATCAAATTATAATATCTACTGCAATTCAGCTTCAATAACACATGTTACCAATCAGAATCATAGTCTCCATCGTTATTAATTAGACATTCACATCTCTAACAAATACTTGTTTGCAATAGGCCTTTATGACCAAAATTATCGTTTAACTAGGACTTTGTCACAACCCATGTATGTTTCGGTTAGTGCAGTACTTGTCACAAGATCATTTATTCGGGAAGAAGAAGCCGATCAAATTCGTAGTTGATGCTAGTACTGGGACAAATGTTGTGGGTTTAGGAGTTGCAGCTATGTCTTTAAGGTTAGGCTTTGTTCACAAGATTTATCGATACACTTTGTGTATGTATGTTTCTCGTGTACCTAAGCTTTTTGCATCTTGATACTATCTCACTTAAAATTTTCTCAGGCTTTCATGGGAGATCAATGCGGTGATGCTAGCTGATACACTCGAAAATTACAAGAGATATAAAGATCGCTTGATAACAGAATTTACGAGGCAGTTTCCTGCATCGGTGTTCTATAACAGCTTGGATATGAATCATATGATCAAATGTGTACATCTTCAACATCCGAGAAAGTATGCATGCAACTTCTTCTTTTCACAATTGAAGATATACTAAAAATGATATTTTTCACACCAAGTTTGAAGCTTGATAAAAGTGGTTTGATTGATTGTTCTTAGATCAATTATGAATCTCCTTTTGTTCTTGCAGATTTGGGAAGGTCTTGGAAGGAGAAGTGGAGACGTGTCGGATAATTGCACAGGAGACGGGAGTTTTAGTGGATCCAATGTATACGTTAGCTGCTTGGGAGATAGCTACAGAGCTTGTGCAGGACGAGAACTCCAGCATTGTAGTGATGCTTCACACTGGAGGCACTCTGGGGACGTTTGGTCTTGCTCAACAAAACAAATCTTGCTTCACTAAGTTGAACGATTAGGATACAATTTCCAATATTTAGAGCCAGAAATCTAGAGATGGTTACTTTGTATCTTCAGACTTCCATTGTTTCTCTTTTTTTTAGCAATGTAAAAAGTGGGCATTTAGTTTATTTTTGGTTTGATGGGTTTAATTTAGCAAACTTATCATTGAACTCTTACCGAACTCAATTCGTTCGGTTATATTGAAATTTTGCTCGGTTAGATTTAGTTTGGTTATGTTATTATAACACCTTGAAATCTGAAAATATGGTCGTGCATAAAGAGAGCTTAAAAAAATTGATTTGACCACTATGTTTAAACCCTTGTTCCCAGGCAACAAGTAAATCGTAGTAAATGCCCTATAGTTATGCTAGGGGAGCTTAACATATCCCTATGTTAAGTGCAAAATCTCCCAACCATAACTCATCTCCATCTCGGATGACTCCTCCAGCAGTGGCCCAAGTCTGAATTACCACGAGAAGCACCATCCGTCGAGAAGCACCATCCGTCGTGAGCTTCACCCACCTTACACTCAATATCTTCCACCTTATCAACCTCCTTACTCTTCCAACCGTTTGTGTCCCACTTCTAGCAGCAGAGTGAGCTCTCCTTACCTCTTCCGCCATATCCTTTACGAATTTCACCCTATCTCTACATGTTCTTCTTTCCCCAAAAACATCACTACATCTCCACTTCCACCCCCACCAAACCGCCATGATAAATAACGTTGGCCAATTCACATTGTTAGCATATGATCTAGCCCCTAAGTTCTCAAACAACCACTCCAACAATGTTTTAGAAAAGAAAGCATGTTGCCTCCTTTGAGGAACCAACCTCATCCAAATCCCAATCATCGCAGGGCAGTCCCGCATCACGTGTAAGATCGACTCCGCAGCACCATTACACACCTGGCAAATCTCACTCTCTCCAAAATGACGTCTTACTCTTTCCACATTAGTCATTATCACTTGGTGACTGACCAGCCATACTTGGCCTAGCTTCAATATCAAACTTTAATAAGGAGTACGCTGAACTTACTGTGAACTCGCAATTTAAAGTACGTCAAGATAACTCATCACTCATATCTGGGAGACCTTACTACCAGCGCGAGCAGCCTTCGTGTAATATTCACCGGGAGATACTGACTAAGTCTCATCATATCCCATCTCGAACCCACAATCCAGTAATCCTCCACAAGGTTATTAATCTCTCCCTGGGGTAATTGAGCTATAACACACGCTGAGAGCGGTTTCTCTAGCAGCCATCTATCCGACCAGGACCGAATAGATTTCCTATCCTCGAGAACCCTGCCTATTCCCCGCGAAACAACTTCTCTAAGACCAACTCCCACACTTCGCCGAGTTGATTACTAGCTGCTCTTAGGGACGATCCAGGAGTAGTTATGAACATCCCCCACTTTATACATACTCCTCAAAACTCTTGCCCATAAGCTTACTTTGTCCTTTAGTAGTCGCCAACCCACTTTAGCAAGCAGAGCTCTACTCATGTCACGCGCTGGTCTCAGTCCTAACTTGCCTTCCGTTCTAGGTTTACACACCTTTTTCCATGACAGTAGGTGTTGTTTCTTCTTCTCCATTGTACTCCCCCACATAAAAAACCTCGATAACTTATCTAATGTCGATGCAGGAGGCAAGATAACGCTCATGGAATGCACTGGTATTGAATATAAAACTGCTTTAGTCAGCGTTAACCTCCCTGCCAGGCTCAAAGATCGGCTTTTCCATCCGGCCAGTCTAGGAGATACTCTCTCTGGTACTTCCCCAAACGTCTCTTTATTTATCCGTTTCTGTAATATTGGCTTCCCCAAATATTTACCTTACTCTCTTGTGGAACCAATCCCACTCTCCGCACTTATCAAGCGTTCCATATCTCGACTTACATTGTTCGGGAATAAGATATTTGATTTTTCAAGACTGACTTTTTGCCCTGAAGCCACACAAAACCTTTTCAGCACTCTCCTAATCACCCTCACATGTGCAACTGACGATTCTGCAAACAAAATTAAATCATCAGCGAAGCAAACATGCGAAAATTTTGGTCCCCCACGTGAGCTAAATCTTCAGTGAAGCAAAGATACTACAATTTGTACAAATAATGTTTGTAGTATGAGCTATTTTTATTTTTATGATATATGTTTTTGGTAATTTATTCGTACAAATTAATTGGTGATATAATTTTTTTCTAGAGAGCTAAATCTTTTAACGTGGATCGAACTCGTGACCTATAAAATCCTTACATTTTCGGTACCTTAGGAGATAACCACTAGGTCAAGTCGTTCGTTATGTAGATTACTTTTCTTTTTATTATAAACTTGGTTTTTTAAGAAAAAAAATGAAAATATTAAAATTTTCATGTTCTTATCAATTGCAAGTCTTACAAATTTACCAAATGTCTACCAATTATATATATCACCAAATTTAATTGAATAATATTATTTTAAAGCTAATTTCACTTTTCTAATGATAAAATATAAACTATTTTTGAAGAGTCACGAGAAACACAAAACAAAAGAAAAATATCTTTTATACTCTTGTTTTTTCGAACTCAATTAAATTAGTCATTAATCATTACGAATATCTTTCACAAAAAAAAATATTACCTAAACAAATGTCACTAGTTTTTGTTATATGAATGAATTATGCTAACAATGTGTATAAAGGGGTGAAACCATTTAAATTTTCAAATACAAAAAAATGGAAGAAAGAAATGAAATATGCTAAGATGTTGAAAAAGAGAAATTATACATATGATAAGCATATGCAATTGGGGAAACTACAAAAAACATCTTACCAATTTGTAGAAAGAAATTGTCTTGCAACAGCTATTATTTTACTAATTTTAAAAGCATTAGTAAAATGGGCCTTTTTGAAAACATTAAAAGTTATTATTAAAATAAAACAAACCACATTTGATAAACAAACCCAAAAGATAAACCGAACCAGAACCAAAACCTAACCAAAATGGAATATTCTCAGAGCCGACTTCACACATCCCTAATTTTACATACACATCTCTTTTATACTATTCTCGCCGCCGCATTTGTACCTTCTCTCTCGCTCCTCGGAAAAATTTGCAGAAGCTTCTCTCGTAAGAATCGATCTCTCAACTTCTTCTCCATATTTGCTTCTCTCAGTTCGAGTTTTATCGACGAATCACTGATTTTTACTTGGTGTTTTCTTTGGTACTAGATCTGAACTCAGAGAATCTCCGAGTTCGTATCTTCTCCGTTTGAGCAATGGCTTTGGTAAGTCCTCACTTCTGAGCTTATTACAAGTTTGATTAGAACCGTGACGATTGTTTTATAATGATTTGTTCATGATAGTTTTCGAATTTTGATTCATGTATGTTATATCTGGGAATATAGTTTCGATTTTTAAGAATGATTTTAGGTTCTTGGAGGATTGTTTATTTATCAATATTATGTTCAATTTGTGTATCTTAAACTTGTTTTGTTAGTTTCTTGTTTTAATTTTGAGATCCAATTCAATTTGAGAATTGGATTTTGTGTTGCATGGAGAAACTAATTTATTGAGTATAACTATGCAGTTTTTGTTGTGTTTCATTGATGAACTTTGTGGAATTTTTACTATTTTCAGGTCTTGCACACATACAAGGGAAACAAAGGTGCCTTTAAGGCACTCATTGCTGCTGAGTATGCGGGTGTGAAGATCGAGGAGCCCTCAGACTTTCAGATGGGTGTCACTAACAAATCCCCTGAGTTCCTTAAGATGAACCCTATTGGAAAGGTGTGGAATCTCTTTCGACAAGTTTAAAGTGGTGTTATTTTGATTTGTGCTTTCTGTGATTTGGTAGCTAATAAAGATGTTATAATCTTTCTAGGTTCCTGTGCTTGAGACTCCTGAAGGTCCCATATTTGAGAGCAATGCCATTGCCCGATACGGTATAACTTCATTTCCTTCTTCTTTTGTCCTGTGTTATTCATTGCATGAAGTAAATTTGATATAATGAATGTTTTGGTATCCTACTACTACAGTGAGCCGTAAGAATGGTGACAACTCTTTGAATGGATCCTCCCTCATTGAATATGTAAGCTCTTGTTTTTCCCCTGGCCTTTCCTTTTTATTATTTCTTACACCTTTTTGTTAATCTGTTTATTAATGTCTATGTGCATGTGTTTGCTTTTCAGGCTCACATTGAGCAGTGGATTGATTTTGCCTCGTTGGAGATTGATGCTCACATGTTGAGGTGGTTTGCTCCAAGAATGGGATATGCTCCATTCTCTGCTCCAGTAAGCTTTCCAAATTTTTTGTGTTTGTCTCATATACTCCCTGTGCTATACACCTTGCACTCTATTATTAGACTAGTCTAAGTTCTTCTCATCTTTATGATGTTTTGTATGATTGAAGGCTGAGGAAGCAGCAATTTCTGCATTAAAGAGAGGACTTGAGGCTCTGAACACACATCTCGCCTCCAACACTTACCTTGTTGGACACTCTGTTACCCTTGCTGATATTGTGACCATCTGCAACTTGAACTTGGGATTTGCTACTGTGATGACCAAGAAATTTACCTCTGCATTCCCTCATGTTGAGAGATACTTCTGGACAATGGTTAACCAGCCAAACTTCAAGAAGGTGTTGGGTGATGCCAAACAGACCGAAGCAGTCCCTCCAGTTCCATCTAAGAAAGCTGCACAGCCTGCAAAGCCCAAGGAGGAGCCTAAGAAGGCAGCCCCTGTAGCAGAGGCACCAAAACCTACTGAGGAGGAAGAAGCACCAAAGCCTAAAGCCAAGAATCCTCTTGATTTGTTACCACCAAGCCCAATGGTTCTTGATGACTGGAAGAGGCTTTACTCAAACACCAAGTCCAACTTCCGTGAGGTTGCT
Source organism: Turritis glabra (assembly GCA_900406565.1). NCBI lineage: Eukaryota > Viridiplantae > Streptophyta > Magnoliopsida > Brassicales > Brassicaceae > Turritis > Turritis glabra. Next base: position 146,053 of record OVBN01000002.1, on the reverse strand, counting down.
ATTAAAGGTATGGTATATGATGACTCCTCTTTACGTGCTTATGCAGTCTTTGCTTTATGAGATGCATGAAACTCTTTAAGCTTAGTGGATCAATTTGATACAAACAAGCTATGTAACTACTGTTCTTTTTCCAATTCGCCGAACCAGAGAATCTCGTAATAGAAAATCCACACCTGAAACAAATCTGCTGTGACATCCTTATAAACCCAGCCCTCACTGAATGCTCTCTAACCAACTCACAACAGCTCTAATCTGCCAAAATCCCTGCTATGCTAGATATGTAGTAGACTTGTAGCTAGCATTGAGCCTGTAGATACATTCTCTTTAGCTCACTGCCTTCAATGTTTGTATTCAATGCAGGATTCTGGGACATGTATGACCCAGAGGGATACTCACTGTGGTTCTGTGACTACAAGTATAACGATGAGAACATGGTGTCCTTTGTCACGCTCAACAAGGTAGGTGGGTTTCTTCAGCGTATGGACTTGGCACGTAAATATGCCTTTGGAAAGATGCTGATTTGCGGGTCAGAGGGTCCCTTCAAGGTGAAGGGTTTATGGCTCTTCCGTGGACCAGAGATCCCCAAGTTCATAATGGATGAGGTGTACGACATGGAGCTGTACGAGTGGACTAAGGTTGATATCTCAGACGAAGCCCAGAAGGAACGTGTTAGCCAGATGATTGAAGACGCAGAGCCATTTGAAGGTGAGGCTCTCTTGGACGCCAAATGCTTTAAGTGAAAAGGCTCTTTACTGTCCTCTCTATCTCTCTCCATAGGGGTTTACTCTGATGCTTGTGTTTTGATATCTTCTAGAGTCCTTACAACCTTTGAATCGTAGATTTGGTTTTCTTTCTCGGATTTAAGAACTAGTTGCTTCTCAATGTTATTTTGACAGAATTGCGTACTTTATACATTACAATTTCTAGTTATTATTATTATTATTTATCCAAACTCTAGTGTCGTAATGTCACCATAAATGCATTACTTGCCAAATAATTCAAGTACCGTACTAAAATGCCTATTGATGTGCAACTGTGATAATGCAAAGGATCTCGTTTAGTCTTCTTATTCCGTTGAGAATGCGCGAGTTCTGTCCATAATAAGGGTTTTAAGAGTTGAAATCTTTATGATCAAATTCAATAAAAGTCGTGAGCTCTTACAACACCATGAGCCACGTTAATACAGAGAAAACCTTGTAATCGAATCCTAAATCTTATTTGGATTGTTATCTTAGTCCAAATGAATATAGGAACTAAACCCTGCATTAACTAAAATGAAGAAAAATAAATTGAAAACAACACCAAAACGCAACACCTAATAGATGTCCTGCATCACTTATTAATAGTTACCATAGAAGCCAAGCGAGCAAAGGAATTATATCTTCTTACTGACGGTGACTTTAAGACCATGCTTCATACGGAGAATGGCAGAAGGAAGTGGTTCGATCTTGTGACCTTCGACGATCTTAAAGTCATAGTTTCTTATGATGTCCACAACTACTATCTTCATCTGCAAGAGAGCCAAATGCTTACCCAAGCAAGTTCTTGGACCGGCACTAAATGCAAGGAACTTGTTTGAAGGTTCATGTCTTAGCCATCCTTCGTCTGAAATCCATCTCTCTGGTTTGAAATCTGATGCGTCTTCTCCCCATACAGATCTCATTCTTCCCAGCGCGTAACTAGAGATTAGGATCTTTGAATGTGCTTCAACTTTGTGTCCACTTGGAAGCACATCGGACTTTGAAGGTGACTTGTGATTTAAGGGAAGTGGTGGGTAGAGTCTCATAGATTCGGACAAGGCAGCATGTAGATACACGAGCTTCTCTAGATCTGCAGGATCAAACTTTGTGTTGATCTCATGTCGGATCTTGGCTATAACTTGGGGATGCGTAGAAAGAAGCCAGAAGAACCAAGTGAGAGCTGAGCTTGTGGTGTCTCTTCCTGCTAACAATAAACTAAAAACAACATCTCTTATAAACCTATCATTTCTCGGTTTCAAGAGCTTATATTTGGTTGTGTCCACATTTATATAATATGTTACCACGTCCATTGATGGCGATCTTTCCCCGCAACTTATCTTCTCTCTTTTTGTAGATATGATCTTCGCTAACATTTGATTGACGGCGACCAAAGAATTTCTCATCTTCCTCTCAAGACCAATCCCAATCCAGTTTTGAAGCTTCCACAAAATCACCGGTTTGATATGTCTATAGAAGACCGCTTCTTCACTGAGATCTGCAGCTTCACCAAATTCAACTTCCGGCATTGCAATGGAGAGTGACTTTGGATCATAACCAGTCATTAAAATAGAAGAAGTATCAAACATGAATCTCTTAAACACCTCTTGTAAGTCTATGATGATGTTTTCCTCAGCAGCATTATCAAGAAAAGGAAAAAGATCCTTCTTTAACTTACTTATAGTGCTACTCACTGAGAGCTCAAGGAAATCTTGATGGTGTAAAATGGTGTGACTTGACTTCCTCAGATCCTCCCACAGCTCCGAATCAGCGGCTAAAATTCCATCTCCCAAATCTTCAAAGATCTTCTTGAATTCAGGTCCTTTAGGGTAGTTCTGAAAGTTTGAACTTTGTATGTGATGAATGTTCCTTGGATCAGCCGTGAGTAACAGGTCTGTTCCACTAAACCAGGCCCCTTTGAGAGCAAAAGTCAGATCGTTGGCCTCAAGAACCTCAGCGGACCAGTCATATATTCGAGGGAGTTGGAGGAGCAGACCTGGAAGCATCCCTAGGAAAGGCCAGTTTTTCAACAAAGGGCTTCCGTGAGATTTCTTGTGGAGGAAGAAACATTGGAATACAAGGAAAAAAAGGAATGATATGATGAAGACTTCAAGTAAGCTTATCATCATTATTCTTGTACACAAGATTTTTGGGTATAGATAAAAGATTCTTTATGAAATTGGTTTGCTATAGTGCCAACGCTATGTGTTACCACCCGAGTTTAAATATGACACTTAAATGGATTCAATTGAATGCATGAACGTTGTGGTAGGAGCCTAACCAATCTTGAGTTTTTAAGAGAATCAAGGTCCACGTACCAAACTCCTGAAACTCACTTAATTTGTAATCTGTTGTCTTATATTTGGTGTGTTCGTTGAATGCCACGTGATTAAGTTGGCTTTGTTCTTCTACCTTTTAAAAATCACATCTAAAATCAATTCAGTTCTTACAATCTTTGAATCGTAGAGTCTGGTTTTCTTACTCGTGGTTTATGAACTAGTGGCTTCTCAATGTTATTGTGACAAAATTTCTCCCAATGGTGTGACTTGACTTCCTCAGATCCGATCCTCCCCCAGCTCCGAGTCAACGGCTAAAAGTTCATCTCCCAAAACATATTTGATTAATGAAGGACATGCATGTAGCTTAGTAATTTGTGTTAGTGCACACGTTGTATTACCCACCCAGGTTTAAACCCGTATATTTTGCTAAAAACAGATAGACAAGTAAATGGATTCAATTGAATGAACGAACAGCGGTAGGAACCCGAACCAATTTTGAGTTTTGTAAGAGAATCAAGGATTAAGTCCACACGTACCAAACTCCTCAAACTCAATTTTTTTTTTTTGCATTGTGTTAAGTGGGTTAACTAAATGCCACATGATCTAGTCGGCTATGTTCTCTATATTTAAAAGATCATATCTAGAATCAATTCAGATTACATCGGACAAGATTAGTCCGTTATAATTAATATCTCTGATTAAATTCAAGCATTTAAGTTTGGTTGGCCCGTGACATTATATAATTTTTATTGATAATTTCTTTATTTATTAAATGGTGTTATCGATTATATGCGAACTACTATTCAACGACTTTAAAATCATAGTCTCAACAGCAACTACTATCTTCATCTGCTAGAAAGCCAAACGTTTACCCAACCAAATTCGCGGACCGGCATTAAAACCCAAGAAATTGTATGTAGGTTCATGTCTTAGACCTCATTAACTGAAATCCTTATCTCTAGTCTGAACTTGTGGAAGTAGAAAGTGATGAGGAGGATATATGCCAGTACTTGTGAAAGTAGCAGAAGCTGAACAGAACATGAAACATTGAGGAACAAGATAATATGACATGGACATTAGCAGGCTGGACATTAGGACACAGTCACACAGATCGAGAATATACGTGAGCCGAATATAGAAACTACTAGATTCAAGATGTGGTTAAATTTTTGGGTGAATTATCCAGGTTTGTGTGAGACGTAAATGTTTTGAGATATATATCAGACTTAATGGTTTAAGATAACTTTCACAATATAAATTATTAAATTCCACGAGAGAATGCTCTATATATGAGTGGTTTAAAAATTTTGATATAAAAATATAGGGTGCTCTGTAGAAACCCCCTGTAGTATATTCATTTCATCGTAATTCCTCTGTACTTTTAAACTTTTCATTTTCATCCTGTAAAATCGATTCTGTTTAAATAACATCACAATCTTTTTAAATCTTCGTAAATCCACAAAAAAATTTAAAACTTCTAAATCGCGTTCACTGTACCTCCAAATCGCGTTTACACCTCAAATCCGTTTACAATTAACCCGACCCAAACCAACAAATTAAAACTTTATCTCGCGTCTCTCTCTCTCTCTCTCTCTCTCTCTCTCTCTCTCTCTCTCTTCGTGACTCTCAAAATCGATTTTCCCCCAATTAAATTTAGGGTTCTTGAGAGAAAGGAATCAAATCGATAAATATCTGTCAAGAAGAATCCGGATACATGGTTTTCAACATCAATACCGGCTTCTATCATTGCACCATATGCATGTTCACAAGGTATTCCTGATATTTGCCATTTACCGCATGTACATGTGGACTTCGGCACGTTAACTCTATGTTGCTGTCCATCTAGCGCTACTTCAAACATACCATGAGTGCCCTTCCAGGTTGTTACCCGATCAGCATCTTTCTTCTCTAATTCAGAAATAATGACAAAACGGTTGCCATCTTCTAGACCTAAGTCAGCCTTGAGTTGCTTGACAAACCATAACCAATTTGGACCAGTTTCTGATTGTACCACTGCCCAAGCTACTGGATAGATTTGATTGTTTGGATCATGACCTACTGCAGTTAATAAGCATCCTTTAACTGCAACCTTTAAAAAAATTCCATCTAAACCGAGGATAGGTCTACAGCTTCCTGCCGAATGATCTCTAAGTGTCTTAAAACACATAAAACCGATTAAAAACATCCTCACCAGCAGCATTTGGATATGTGTCAATGATAGCTGTAGATCCAGAGTTTGAACTATATATCTCTTTGACATAACCCCTCAGATGAGCAAACTGTTGCTGGTACTCCTCTTCCAACCATTTTAGTGCTAGCAATCTTCCTCTTTGGCATTGATTAATAGAAGCTACCAATTTCCATTGTTCTCTGATTTGTTGGTGAATAGCAACCGGCATCAAGTTCTCGTTCAACCGTAGTTTGTCCATAAATAGCCTTCCAATCACAGGACTCCTCAAAATCTTGCATTTTTTGGAGTGCAGCTATGCTTCCAGTAAGTAGTCTTAACCACGAACAATTGAAGTGTCTAATTGTAAGAATAGTAAACCCTCCATAGACAATTCGGCATGGCACACCTATATCCTATTTTGGTTTTCTCCCATCTGTCTTGCTGCAAGTTACTTGCAGTGGTCAATGCATAATCGAAGATTGCTTCTTTGAACTCAACAACCGTTAAAAAAGGAGTACCCACTGAAAATTTATCATCTCTTCGCCTCATCATTCTTCTAGCTCTTACTACTATCGGATCTTCATCTTCACCTTCACTCTCTGGAATCTCATTCGACCAATCTCTTCCTCATCAACAAAAGCAGCAACAAAATCGGCGACTTCATAATCAAACCTTTCATTCGCATCTTCTTCTTCGTCAGCCTCCCTTCTTTGTTTCTTCTCCTTTTTCTCTGCCTTATCTTTCCTTTTTCTCTTCTTTCCGACAATCTCTTCTTCATCACTCTCATTCCTTTCATTACACGCCATTTGAATCTCTTTCTCACCACTCTTTTCACCAACACTGGAATGAGATAAAAAAAACCCAGAAAAGCAATGAATCATACAAACTTAAAACAATGCAACATTCAAATCAATTTGAAAACTCAGGACTGAAAATAAAGAGACGACACACAATGGGGAATAAGACTTACGGATTTTTTTCTCGATTCATCTCAGGAGATGGAACTGTCATCGTCAATGGAGATGTTTCCTCAAACGTGGACAACCCAAAATTCCCAATTTCTCTGATTTTTTTTGATAAGGTGCATTTCGATTCGATTCCTTTCTCTCAAGAACCCTAAATCTAATTGGGGGAAAATCGATTTTGAGAGTCACGAAGAGAGAGAGAGACGCGAGATAAAGTTTTAACTTGTGGGTTTGGGTCAAGTTAATTGCAAACAGATTTGAGGCGTAAACGCGATTTGGTGGTACAGTGAACACGATTTAGAGGTTTTAATTTCTTTTGTGGATTTATGAAGATTTAAAAAGATTGTGATGTTATTTAAAGAGAATCGATTTTACAGGGTGAAAAATGAAGAATTTAAAAGTACAGAGAGAATACGATGGAATGAATATACTACAGGGGTGTTTCTACAGAGCATCCAAAAATATACGATTTGAAAATTATTCTACTTCATAAAATAACTATATATTAAATCTAAATTGTATCAACTTATTTGTTTTTGGTGAATTTGTTTATCTTAAATTTACTAATTTCAGGTTACAACAGTTAGAATACACAAAATCTATTTTGATTTTTTATGAAATCGCAAAAAAAAAAAAAAGTATGTGATAAAATAAATATTATTTCACTAATGTTCAAACGTAGTTAGGTAAGAAAAATTAATCTTTTTATTTTTAGTTTGACTATAATTATAAGGTAATAAATTAAATGAGTCCTCTACTTTACATCTTTGACTAAAACGAGAAAACAAGGCCTCTCAGCCTTCATGCAAGAGCCATTTTCTTATTTAATTTGCTACAATGATCATTATATGAGTAAAATTGAATGCTGGTTTCACATTATTAGTTGATAAAGTAAAGTTTAAGGACAATCTTAAGGCAAGAAGAGATCTGAGTGAGTTAGGTGTGCGCTCTGACTTATTGGCAGATGATAATGGAAAGTATCCTCCAGCATGATTCAAGGTAACCAATAGTGTGAAAGATATATTTTTCAATATCTTTAAAAGTGCAAAACTCAATATCAGAGTCAGTTACAAAAGTGACGCAAAATAATTTTAGCGTCTGTAGTTTTAGTGTCGTTTTTCAAAATGAAATTTAAGGGTTGTTATTCGATTAAAATTAATATAGAATTATGATGATTATAATGATTGCAGAATTTTAAATTTTTTTGGAGAAATTAAAAAAGATTTCACAAATTTACTGAGATTTTATGGAGAATATCACATCTACTATTTTGAAAGTTTAAAAACAATGATGATAGTTGTATAATAGTGTTTAAGTTTGTTGACAATGGTTTCCATTCAAGATTTAGGTAAACTTGGGAGGAAGTGTTAGCTAGAGAATTCCCATTCGAGCTTTGGGTAAGATTGGGATGACTCGTTAGCATATTTACTGCAATCTTATTGTAATAAAGCTGAGGGAGAGGAACGACCCTGATTGATGCTGATCATAGTGTGGAGGATAGGTCGGTAATGACTATTCTCATGATTGCACTAGTGAGACGCATATTCCACGAGATGAAATGTCGACCCCTTAGACTAGAGTATTGGACCACCTGGTATCTAACTAGTGTGCTCCTGCAGAAAGAGACCAATGCGCTGAAAAGTCTAAGGGATAAGTGGAACTCTTTCCTGCAATGGTCACTGGAATTTCAACTTCTACGGAAGTAAGTAAAAACCAGTTAAGCGTGAACGATAGGTTGTAGTCAATTTCTCTACATCCTGCAAGGTGGTAGGAGTGTTGATGAACTGTTTACATAAATACGGTTGTTAAGACATGAAGGAGAAGTGTCTGTGTGCGGGAAGGAACCTGCCACCAGAATTCGAAGAGGAATTCCTTTTAAGATGGGGAGAATTGTGACATCCCATATTTAAATCCGCTAGTTAGGTCCAGTTTATTTTTAAGAAAAAGGCCCAATACGATAGAAATCTCTATAAGCCCATTAAAATCCATTAATGAGAAGTCCTAATTATTTAGTAAGCCCTTTAAGAGAAATGAAACCCTAATGCCCGTTAAGAGAAAAAGAAATCCTAGCCCATTAACATCCTTATAAATAGATAACTAGTCCCCTTCATCTGTCCTTTTAGCACGCTACAGAAAACTCTAGAGAGGGAAAAGAGAGAGAGCTCGTGAAACCCTAGCCGAGCCCAAGTCCTAGTCTCCCGTCGAGTGAGCCACCACCGTGCTGAGTTCCGGCTACCGTGATCCATTCGCCGTGTCTGTGAGGGGAGAGAGAGAGAGAGAGAGAGAGAGAGAGAGAGAGGGAAAAGAGATCCAAGTGTGAGGAGAAGGAACCCTAGTTTTCCTAAACCCTAATCTCTTAAAGTAAGCCTAGATCTGTTTCTTTGCATCTTATAAACCCTATATCTAGGGCTAATCTCTTCCTAAAACCCTAGATCTACAAAGTATGGGTGCTAGGAATGTGGAATGCTAGATTGATGTGATTCGCTAGGTTGCTAGATTTGGCTTGCATGTGGGTATTTATCTATGGTTGGGTGAACTCTGCATTGGAAATAGATGAATGTTTAGACTCATGTGGGCAGATAGGATCATCTCCTCATGAATCAAAAATTGGATGTAGGTGTTTTCCAAGGACTGTAAATAAACTTTAATCATGGCAAGCATTTAAAGCGATCGGAAGGTGACATGCTCATCCGTTGGAGAAAACAGGGTGGGGTTTTACAAGATTGCTTATACTTCTCAAAAGAGCATCCACTAGATTCATGAAAGTAGTAGAATCAACATTTGTGGAATCTGAGTTACGTAGGTCCAAAATGACTCGTCACGAACCTAATAATTATGGGGTTTGGGTGATGAATTTTTTTTTATCAACAACTTAATATGATTGACTTATAAAAGTCAATACTGAGGGCAATTGTTTACATAAGTAATAATATGCTATTCGGTACGAACATTTCGTGCCAATTTATCCGCTTTTACATTTTTCCGACGTGAAATCAAAAATAAGGAAAAAGATGAGAATTCGTCCTTATCACTCTGAATCGCCTCCATATAACTATAAAAAGCTGGCCACTCATTAGGGTAAAACACCATCTTCACCAGATCTGAATAGTCTGTAAAGAACACCACTTCTCATTTGTCTTGGCCGATCATGCATCTCATTGCCCAAACAAGTGATTCAACCTCGACATGTAAGGAGGTTAAACTTCGTCGAAGATTTGCAACACCCATACTCGGCGTATTCTCATTTGGTAATAAACAATATCAGCCTAGTTCTGAAAAATTATCATTTTTTTCCAGGATCCATCAATAAAACACTTATACCCAGAAGATCTTTGCTCGAATATCTCCCCCCACATGAGACATTTAGTACACCTATTAACAGAAACGACCACACCCGTTTTTTTTTTTTAAAAAAAAACAATAAGACTCGATATTATTAAACATTCAGAAGCATTAATCAACAATAGTCACATCTCACAAATGTAAATAAGTTCAACACACAATAACAACACAACAACAACGAGTCCTAATCATCCTCCTCCTCATCGCCTCGATTCCACGATCATATTTTATCTTTACCTGCAACAGAACAAAGAGTTGCATAAGTATTATCACAAATACTTATTGAGGCGCCTCCCATCTACGAGTTATACACACAAGCAAATAAGATCAAACACCGCACAAACGAGCAAAGAAACCACAACCAGGCTACTGAACATATAGATCGATCGGTCCAAGGCACGGATCGCTCGATCCAACCAACCTGTTAACGGATCGATCGATCCAGGTCTGTCCTACTCAGATCGATCGATCCGACCTTCCTGCAACTCTGATCTTGACTTCTTCCCCTGCCGAACACGACCAACAACCACTCTGGCCTCAACCTTGTTTCCTACAAGCGATTAAGCACAAACCCAACCCCAAACACCAAAGAAACAGGCAACACAACCTCAAGAATCAAGCAAATTTATCCTAAACATCACCAAAACACACAAACTTTCTCAATGCTTAGCTCAACTCATGGTCACGCACTCACCTTGATTCAGACGGACTTGCAGACTGAGAACAGCACCACAACAAAGCCGGTGAACTCCTCCACGCTTCGGTAAAACACCAACCTCTGCAACCCAAACCACACCAAGCTTCAACAAGCTCAAACCCTTCCTTAAAGCCACAACCAAGCTCTCTCTCACTCTCTTTGTTCTCTCTCTCACTAATCTCCCAAACCTTTGAATTCTTTCCCTTTTCGCACACAAGAACAACCAACAACCCCGGAAGAAGAAAAACTCAGTTTTTGGGAGGTAAGTGAGGCCAAAGAGAACAAAAGGAAGCTTGCCAACAGTGTTGGATCGACGGTCCACACCTTCTCAAACCAACAACCACTTAGCAATGGATCGATCAATCCACACCCTGGACCGATCGATCCACGTCCCAAGCCACTCGCCGGCTGAGCTACGGATCGATCGGTCCAACCATTGGATCGATCGATCCTCTCTCTTTTCTGGTCAAAAGTTTGACTTTCGACACTTGATCAATCCGCTTCCCGTTTCCGAGAAAACTTCATTCTCGAAACACTTAAGATTGATCCAAAGAGAGAGATCACATTTCCGTCAATCTCATCGAATCAAAACGCCTTGATACGATCCTTCTGTAACGTCCTGACAAAATTCTCTTTTTTCCGAAACACTGGCGTTACAATTCTCCCCACTAACATAGATTCGTCCTCGAATCTTCGGCACAGTTCATCCGCGATGAACTCAACTCACCATCTTCACACGATTCTCTTAAACCTTGACCAGCTCGGCCAACACCACTCAAACATGAGATTGAACACTATCAATCTCTGAGGTCTACATTCAGTCGCTAAGCTTATATCCACGTCCTAGACATTCATTGCTCCAAACACAACTCGTACTCGTACCACTCCACCCTCAGGACCGAAGTCCCTCGAGTTCTCGGTACCACATGCCACTCGCATTCTCGGGTCAAAAAACCTCTTGAGCTATCGGCACAAAACCAGTACCACTCACACTCTTAGACACAAAGTCTTCGAGCTATCGGTACCAACTCATACCACTCGCACTCTCAGGTCACATGTCCTTCGGACTATCGGTATATCTCTCATACCACTCGCACCCTTCGATCACATGTCCCTTGAGCTATGGGTATCTAGGAACTACTCATCCCCTCATGAGTTGTACAGGACCAAACCGTCCTTAGAGCAATCAAGTCTAAACGTCTATAAGCATCTATGACCGAAACTACCTCACATGACCAGCATACTCCACGTCGTCTTTCTCCTCTGGACCCATCTGCACACTATCAACACCACTGTTCTCCTTCGTCTTAACAATATCAATACTAGTTAGAGAAGGAGAAGAGTTTACATTATCCAGAAGATCATCCCTCTCAACCGAAACCTCTGATATCCTATCATCTTAGCTCGATACAGCAGTCTCAAACTCAGAATATGGAATACTTACCGCAGGCTATGCTGCAATAAACACTGCACCCTCGCTAACTTTTTGAATAACCTGAGCCAACACTTCTTCCACTCACGAAGCATCCAGTTCGTCTACCCCAGCCTTACTTGATTACTTATCCATCATCAAATTTTCTTCTAGTCCTGATGTCAAAACCTCTTCTAGGACCGGTTCACTCACCTTATTGTATCAAATTCCTTAAACAGAGCCTTGCAGACCTGTTTTTGAAGTTTCACCGGAAAAAATGAGCCCCTGTTTAGCCCTCTGTTTGCACCCTCAATCATTTCTAGCTACTGTCTCGGTGACAATAACATCCCTCTGAACCCCTCTATGATCATTAAGCTGAACATAACTATTGTACTTTCTTTGTCTAGAGGAAGACTCTCCTGGATATTGGTCAGCTAGAGGCTTGGACACCACACACTGATTCCCATTGGTAGACTTATATCCATCCTCCTTGTGATGATCTCCATTAGGTTTTCCCTTGTATATACCTTTAAGCTTTCCATCATGTCCATTGCCCCTTCTCCATTCATTTGTAACATCCCTTTTATAGCTCTGAATTTGTCTCACCTCTCTTTCCTCCACAGAAATTTTCGAAATCCAACCGGTTGGCCCTGACTCCATCAGCGAACTGTAAGCTGAATCATGGCATAAACTGAAACAAATCTTATAGAAACCAAACAACCTTTCATACCAGAGTTTCAGTACAGTTTCTTCCCCGTTTCCAATCTCAATTTCTGTATCAAAACAAAGTGGCTTAAGTCCATCCACTGTAACTTGTACTCTTCCTCCATCAATGTCTACCGCTTCCACCAAACCAATTTTTTTCCCAATCCTTTTGAAAGTTGGATCCGCCCAGAACTGTAAAGGAACTCCCAAAACCCGAATCCAAAATGTCAACTTAGACAGGTAAGAAGGATCCACTGTTAGCCGCCACCTAATTATAGATATATCCAGTGTTCAAGAAAGCGCTAGGCGCTAAGCGGGCGGTGTCCCAACGCCTAGTGCCTAGACCGCCTAATCGGAAACCTAGATTTTTAGTTAAGCGGCCTAAGCGTTTACAAAATAAAACAATATATCGAATATATATAACAAAATATATGAAATATCATAATTTATAAACAATAACACTAACAAAATTCATATTAATTTATGATCATAGGATTTTATGATATAATATATGAATTATTATAATTTATAAATAATAAATATTATATTAATTTATTATTATAATATTTTGATTTTCTAGGCGGATTAAAAAGTAATCGCCACGGTTCAGGAGAGTCTAGCGTCTAGGCGGCGCCTAAGCGCCGCCTAGAACGCTTTCTTGAACACTGGATATATCCAATGGTCAAAAGGGAAAGACTCCATCTTAAGGACCTCAACAATATCCTCCTCATTGTCGAAGTCAAACTGGAACTTCCCAAATCCCAAATCCGCACCTACAACATTTCCCTCAAGTTGCAAAATACGAGGAAACATGAACAACAGAGACTTCATGTCTTGCATCCGAGGATTCAAGCACCGCCTAATCACCGTCTTCGAATAGTCTGCGATAAGAGCCGAGTTATTAAATTCCAGGATTTTGATTTTCCGCATCGGTTCATTCCCACCCATTTTCTTCTCATCATACCCATTCCCCAAAAACCTGCTTTGCGCCATTTTAATTCCCTCAGACCCGAAACAAAACCAACCAAAACTAGAAATGAAATGAGAAAAGCTCAAGGAGAATATCGTAGTTATAGAGATGAGTGCGTTGATAACCGTATATACCTTCATGTGACCCCCTTTATACATCTGCAGTTTCCAAAACCTGATTGATTCGCACCAACCAAAAATCTCGATAAAATCTTGCCCCATCAATGAACGAATCTCCTGTATCCTCAGCCAACTGGATTTATTGATTATAGATAATGATGAACCTATATTTTACAAAGAAACAATGATGGACCCTAACTCCAATAAATGGCTAGAGGCCATGAAATCCAAATTAGAATCTATGTTAGGGAACAAAGTTTGAATTTTGGTTGATTTACGTGATGGTTTTAAAACTATTGAGTGTAAATGGATTTTCAAAAAGAAAAATGACATAGATGGTAATATATAAATATACAAAACTAAATTGGTTGTCAAAGCTTTCAAGCAAACTCATAGTATTGACTATGATGAAACCTATTCTCGAGTCGATATTTTGATTTTCTAGAGACTACTCATTATGGTGATAAGATATTTCAATGAATATGAAAATAATTTTTTTTAATGGAAAATCCACCAAAATGGACCCTAAAAACAAGAAAATATTATTTTGGACCCTTCTTAAATATCTGAGCAAAACTAATTTTCTTTTATAACAACATGGTCACCCTTCTGCAAAATAGTAACAACAAATTTTTTTTTTTTTTTTTTTTTTTTTAGTAACTACAATTATTTTCCAAAGTTTGTATCTCTATATGTGGTCTGATCTAGAAAACGTTCTTTTATATAACCTTCGTCCACGTGATCGTACCTAGGAATGTTGTGGTGGGTAAAAAAACTCAACCCGATCCGAACCCGAAATAAGTCTGTTCACCAAAAACTCGAATTTAGAAAACCCGAATGGGTTTTAAGTCTTGTGGGTAAACCCGAAAAAAAAACCCACTAGATTCAGAGTCTACTAGTGGATACCCGAATTTGGCTTTTTAAAAAAATTGTGCACTTTTTATTTTTATATATTTATCTATTTTTTTATTTATCAAAATATGTATTCATCTAAATTTTTTAATATATTCATCTAAATTTAATTTTGCATTTTATAAAAATTGAATCATATTATTTTGATATAACTACCTAAAAATGTTGAAAAATAATGGTTGCAATAATTAACTATAATCAAAACACCAAAAGCTAAAAATTCCAAATTCGTAGGAATTAACATTCCAAATTCGTTCGGTCCACATATGAAAAAAAGTCAAGCAAACCAACGTTATAATTGTGTTTAAAAGTACTTAACTCATACTTTTTAAGTGACATTGTAATGACTTTAATTTAAGTTTCAGATTATTAAAATTTTGAAGATTAAAATCTAATATTTGGTTTTTGAAAGTAAGAGCATAAATTAAATTATTATTATTTTTGTTTTTGTAATATTTTTGTTAATTTTCTAAGTATCGTAAAATTAATAATTTCATAAAACAACACCTACAAATGAAAATTCACAAACAAAGATCTAATTCTTTAAAATGAAATACTTATTTTGAAATGTGTTTTGTATATTTCCAGATATATATATTTTTTTTATAGTTCTAAGCATTTCAAATTGCATCTAATTATCTTAAATCTCGTTTATAGTTATGAGTTTGTTTTGGGTTTTTGCTTATAAATTAAAAAATACTGGTAATTGAATTACAAAATAAAAAATCATAATATTTGGTCTGAGATTGAATAAGCAACAGAGATAATGTCAATATGCAATAGAAAAAAATTATATGTGGGTACCCGAAATCCGATAGAGTAAAACCCATGTAAAACCCAATATAAACAGGACCCACCTATTTTAGGTTTATGTTTTTTTAATACAAAAATTTGGATTCAAGATTTAAAATTATAACCGGATTTCGGATACCCACTGAATTTTTACCCATCATTAACATCCCTAATCTTATCGCTATCCTAATCAAATTGCTCCAGTTTGATAAGATATATGGTTTATATTATTAAGTATATAATTGATCAATTATCACGTTTTTATATGATAATTAACTTTTAAAAACAAACGAACAACATATTAAAATATACTTAGAAACACAAACAAAATTTGCTTTTGAAAATACAATATTGAATTAGAACTACTAATTTTATCTTAAAAAAGAAAAAGAACAACTAGTGATTTTTATTCCTTTAATATTATATGAAATATTACGAATACAAATAACTAATAAAACTCAATTTTTAAAAACTATTCAATGTAGCGCGCATATTATTTTAGTTTATTTAATATTATATTAATGATATTAAATCATGAGCATGGCGTGGGACAAACAAACACCTTAGTAGTACACTTATAAAAAAGGAAATAGTAATACTTGCGTAGAAGCCAAGCAAGCATAAGAATCATATCTTCTTAGTGACTGTGACATTAAGACCATGTTTCATACGGAGAAGTATAGAAGGGACTGGTTCGATCTTGTGACCTTCAATGACCATAAAGTCATAGTTTTGTATGATCTCCAGAGCTACTATCTTCATCTGAGAGAGAGCTAGATGTTTACCCAAGCAATATCTTGGACCAGCATTAAAAGCCATGAACTTGTACGAAGGTACATTTCTTAGACCTCCATTGTCTAAAATCCATCTCTCTGGTTTGAAATCTGATGCGTCTTCTCCCCATACAGATCTCATCCTCGCCAATGCGTACATACATAACACGATCTTTGAATCTGCTTCAACTTTGTGCCCGCTTGGAAGCACATCTGGCTTCGCAGGAGACTTGTGGTTGAAAGGAAGTGGTGGGAAGAGTCTCATTGCTTCGAACAATGCAGCATGCAGATACACGAGCTTCTCTAGATCTGCAGGATCAAAATTTGCGTTGATCTCATGTCTGATCTTGGCCGTAACTTGAGGATGCTTAGAAAGAAGCCAAAAGAACCAAGTGAGAACTGAGCTTGTGGTGTCCCTTCCTGCTAACAATAGACTAAAAATAACGTCTCTTATGAACTTATCATTTTTGGGTTTCAAGAGCTTATATTTGGTCGTGTCCACATTCATATAATACGTCAACGCGTCCATTGATGGCTTTCTGTTCCCGCCACTTATCTCCTCTAGTCTTCTTGAAGATATGATCTTCGCAAACATACTATTGACAGTGGCCAAAGCAGTTCTCATCTTCCTCTCAAGTCCAATACCAATCCAGTTTTGAAGCCTCCACAAGATCACCGGTTTGAAATGTCTATAATAGATCGCTTCTTCACCGATTTCCGCAGCTTCACCGAACTCAACTTCCGGCATTTCGATGGATAGTGACATTGGATCATAACCGGTCATCAAAATCGAAGAAGTATCAAACATAAATCTCTTGAATACATCTTGTAAGTCTATGATAATGTTTTCCTTAGCAGCATTATCAAGGAAAGGAACAAGAACTTCCTTTAACTTACTTGTATTGCTACTTACTGAGAGTTTCAGGAAGTCTTCATTGTGAAATATGGCGTGATTTGACTTCCTCAGCTCCTCCCAATACTCCATATCAACGGCCAAGATTCCATCTCCCAAAACATCAAAGATCTTCTTGAACTCAGGTCCTTTAGGGTAATTCCCAAAGTTTGCGCTTAGTATGTGATGAATATTCCTTGGATCGGCGGTGAATAACATGTCCGTTCCACTAAGCCATGGCCCTTTGAAAGAAAAAGTTAGATTGGTGGCCTCAAGCACCTCGACGGTCCAATCATAGATACGAGGTATTTGGGGGAGCATTCCTGGAAGCATCCCGAGGAACGGCCAGTCCTTAAGAATAGGCTGACCGAGAGATTTCTTGTGGAGGAAGAAACAAGTAAAAAGGAATATAAGGAAAAAAAGGATTGCTACGAAGACTTCAAGTAAACCTAGCATCGCCATTTTTAGACAAAAGGATGTATGAGTATAGAGACAATAATCATAGTTAAGTTAGTATGCTATATATAACCTAAATTTAATTGAATGCAGAATTTTGGTAGGCAAAAATGTTGCTGGTTGCCTGGTCCCAACCACACTCCTCAAACTCATTTACTATTTTGTCTGGTTAACTAAAAACCACATGATCAAGTCGCTTATGTATAAGGGTTATAAATTTTTACATAACGATGTCTCATGGCACGCTAATGAAACTAATCCCTACACTGGCAATCTTAAACCCAAAACCTCTGTTTCATAAATTAGAGGTCTATATAGAAAAACAACGGGGGAAAAAAAAATCACTCTTTCAGTAACTGAACTGAAATGATAGAATCGTCCAAAAATTGTCATCATTGCCATTTTCATTAATTTCCATGTTAAAAAGTTTCGATGCAAAATTGAATGCGACAGAAAGATAGAGTTTAGACATATGCAATGTTAGTTATAAGTTCATCTCAAAGCTTCTTCGTCGACGTTTCATATTTTTATACTGTGCGTGCTGATTGTTTAGCTACAAAGGGAAAATCACGAGATTTTATACTTTCCTATATAAGCACTTTTTGGGACCATGAATGCCAATGGCTACTTTACTAGGAAAACATATTCTAGCTTACGTAATAACTTACGGAATTTTCGCTTTATAAAAGAATATATACATGGTCGTATATACAAAAACTCGAACATGTTTGTCGTACGAATTTGGTTGCAGTATGCGTTATTTGTAACTTAAGACTGAGAACCAATTATCATCGCATATTCGTTGCTAAATTAGTGACTGATTATGTTATCAAGAATTTTGCCATAAATTTAGCAACGTAATAAATTTGTGAGCAAGTTAGCATATATATTCAGAGCTATATTGTTAGGTGAGACATGTTTGAATTATGTTATACCGTCTTATTGTGACGTTTATTGTTGTTGCTATATTTCACAAGTTGTCGTCAATAAGATCCTTATCCAAAATACTAAGCTCTACCCTCAATTTAATAATTCCACATAAAAATGACATGTTACAAGAAAAATCACCTTCCTATTACAATTAAATGAAAGATAAAATCATCCAAATTTCGTAAAATATATTTTATATAATAGATGAATGAGATTTTCTAAAGATTGACATCTTGTCATTTGTCCAATTATTAATGCAAATAAAAGACATTTAATTTAAATTTAATTATGTTCAAAATCATTAAAGCATAAGCATAAGATAATTAATTGAAACTCAAATTTAATTTACAAATAACATAGACGTTTAAATATCAAATAATTCAAAATTTAAAGGCGTCGTCTTATGTTTTTTCGGGTGATTTGATTGTCACCCAATTTAATATCAATGCAAGTGAAGAAAAAGAAGAAAAAGTTATAAGACTAAAATGGAAACAATAGGTAAAAAATGATGTACAAAAAAATGAAAACAATAGGTTTGGAAAGTTTTAAACAACTAAAGAAGAAAAATCAGAACTAGAAAACCATAACACACAAAAGAACATGCTATAAACAATCAAAGAGACAAAAATTTATCAAATATAAAAAGTAAAAACAACAAAAAAAGAGGAGAAAAGAATACGGAAACAAAAAAATTATAACATTTTTTGAGTACGTGGTAAAGAAGAGATGGAATCAATGAAAGTTATGTGAAAATTATGTATAATGGTAAATTGAGAAAGTTAAAAATTATTGCAACATCAGAATATGAATGAACCAGAGTATTAAGAACAAGAAAATATTAAAATAATAAATCAAAGAGTCTAGGGTCATCCCAAAAAAAAAAGAAAAAAAATTGTATAAAAAAAACCGTAAGAGATATTGATAGTCGAATAGAAAATCTAAACGTATATATTTATTTACAACATAAAAAAAAATCCGCAAAAATCGTGGAGTTTCTTTTACTTTATGTAAAATATGTTTTGTGTTGTCCTCATTGCTATATGAGTATTCTATTTTATTAATTGCTAATAAAGTTTTTTCCATTGAGTGAAATTGCTCTTGTATAATATTCATGGATCGACCTTGCATATTCTACTGCCGGCAACCTTATTTATATAGACTATATCGTTTTATTTTGTTTTAACCATTTAAACCGTTTATAAAAACTAATCATTTGTGAAAAATATGATATACATTTATTTATACATTAATGATGGAGTACTTTTTTGGGTTAAAGTTGATGATGACTACTGGTTTCTAGTTAGTAGTTACTTGGTATTTTAGGCCGACAACAATAAATGTTGTTTTTCTCCTACATTTTGTTAGTACTTAGTACGACTACATTTTGGCCTTTTATTATAACCATTATTTAATTTATTGTAAAAATTAGTTAGTTTGTTATGATGTTAGTACGACTACATGTTGGCTTTTATTACGTGTGCCAAAATATGTTATCTACTGGTTTATACTGGAGTCGCTTTTGTGTGAACATGTATGTTTTTTTACACTCATCAAGTTTGACATAAATTTGGGCCATGCTCGGCTCAAATAAAATTTGGTCCATGGGCTGAGTTCAAATTTTTTTCCAAACCTTATCTATAATTTAAATTTAAATTTGAAGATCTGATTCTTTTTCTACACTTTTTTTTTTTTTTCCCTCAATCAGAGCCCTAATTAGCTAAAGAGAAATTATAAGAACAAATTGGGCACTGTGGGCACACCCATAAAACCGAGCATGAGAAGGTACACTGTTAAAATGTCTTGACATATAAATGTGCTCCAGTTCCACAAAGACTAAAGTTGCAACACTAATTAAGGTAAGACGAAAAGAAAATAAGATATAAGAAATTATCACACTCATAACCAAAACAAGGCAAAATAAGCAGTTCAAATGATAATAAACGCAAGTAAATAAAACACTAAACAAATCAAACAACAAAACGGTTTAAAGTCAAGACAGGAACGCATTGCACGTTGGAGGTCCAGCACATGCAAGCAAAGAACAATATCAAATCATGACATAACGAGGATTAACTAGGCATAATTCTAGAGCATGTCCCGTAATTAATGACTAATTCTTCTTTTGTTACTAATTACCATGTTAATAATCTAATTTTGCAGCACCCTAATTTGCAATCGAAGTAATAAACAAGCATTAACAAATAAGTCCGATAAGCTCATTAATTCCTCTAACTTCAACTCTTATTAGCTAAGGAAGAAAAGCATACTAAAGTTTGAATTAAGGATTTTGTCAAACATTTTTAGGCCATGCAAAAGTTAAGTGCAAGATTAAGAAGATCATCTAGCATTATAACAACTCTATTGATCAATCTAATAAGATTTACGTAATACCATCTAATCATCATTCATAATTTATCCTAGCCTGATCCCCAAGATCCAACAAACACTATGACACACCACACCACTCCGCTTTCCCCAGCGGTTGAACGTGTCACGTGCCGATCGCTTTAAATGCTTGCCACAATGAAAGCTTATCTAGATTTTTTGGAAAAACACACCTGCATCTAATTTTGGAATACATGAGTAAACGAGTTTACACAGTGGAGATGATCCTATATGCCCACATGACCCTAAACATTCATCTATCCTCAATGCATAGGACACCCAAACCACAGCTAGATAAACCACATGCAACTCATAATCAAGTAACCTAGCGAATCACACAATCTATCATGCCACGTTCCCTAACAACACACACATGCCTCCCTATCTCACTTCACCTCAAGCAGTGCCCTACTCGCACGCTTCTCTTCTCCCGCGCTCGGTCACTCGGCAGTCAACAAACCTAGTTTGATGGCCCATCGACCATCCCAGAACCTCTCGCCTGTTATCACATGCCACACATACATGCTCTACTCACACTTAATCATGCAACACCTCAACCATGCCTCAACATCTAGCAACCTAAGCAACGCCAACCAATCTAGCTATCTAACCACGCCTAGGGTTCCAGAACAACATTTTTAAAAGCATGCAAGGGTCCAGAGATCACATCTCCTACCTCAAGGTTGGCATGACAGACACAATAGGGTTTGCAACATCACGAGACGGCTCCTTCCTAGGGTTTGCAATGGCACGAGCCGGCTCCTCCCACTTAATCATCCTTTGCAGATATATGGTTTAGAAAGAGATTAGCCCAAGATCTAGGGTTTACAGAACTAAGGGTTCGAGAGTCATAGAACCACTCCTCCATCTCCTCGTACTCACACCAACTTAGAAACTCGGGCCTCGGAGTCAACTTCCCACTTAACAGGTCTAACATGCACTTCTCGGCCATACTCGCATGACGAAAAACATCATCCATGGAGGCAAGCTTCCACCCTCGGATCATCTCCAAAGCGAGGTTTTGCACATCTTCCTGAAGCCCGAACATGAATGTCCTAATCTTCACCTCCTCACTATAGTCTACCAAGGACCTTTGGTGAGCTCACAAACCTCTAGTGGTACCTCCTCACAAAGTCGAACCCTTGGGTGATAACCAGCCTTAGTTCTCCCTCAACCACTGGAACAGTCACTGGCGGTGGTGCATCCTTGCGGGGTCTCCCCCTCTAACGCTTCTGCACGGGTACAGACACCCGACTCGGCGGATCGGGAGGCATCCTTACCCTGAACACAACCGGCAGAGCAGTCAGAGCACACTTTCTCGCTTGCCACTTGTAAAGGGACCTTGGCTCACTGGAAAGGAAAGAGAAGAAACCAATGTTAGTATACCTTCACCGATTGAGCTGAAGCACTAAACCAGTATCATCAGTACACTAACATGGTCCAAGAACTGGTTTCAGCCCAGCTCTAAGGAAAGCTTATAACCTTTATTTTTGTCAGTTTTTAGAGTCATTTTAGTATCGAGTCTTGAGTCTTTTTGTCGAAAAAAATTTAGTTTTCGATGTTTTTGAGTCTTTATAGGTTTTTGGACCTGCTGGAATAAAGATGAGAGTTTTAGAGAGGAAATGAAGCAAATTACATTAAGAGAAGAAATGATAGAAGACAATGACCGATCAGTACTCTTTTACATTGGTCGGTACCAAAGACGCCGCATACTGATAAGTACAGTTTGAGTACCGATCTGTTTGGACTTTGTAAATTTTCTTTTTCTTAATTGTAGGACACCGAATCTTTCGTATATAAATACTCTATGTAATTATGCCGCACATGCAAACCTTTTTGTGCGATTTTCTAGTTTAAGTTTGATTAAAAGTTTTGTTCTTTCTTTATAGTTTTGTTTCAAGGATTTTTAAAACCCTTTGTAAATTCCTAGACAAACTCATGACTCTCTCAACTACTATGATCACATGTACTTGGGTCATGTGTAAGTAGATCTATCATTGAGTTTTGAATTTCAAAAGGGATGTTTATTTAATTGTTATGTTAAATTATTTATGGGATTGTTCTTATTGTTCTCTATCTTTGATTGTTCTTCATGCTTTAGTTGAATTAGGCCAATTTAACTATTTTCCTATAATCGATTACATCAAGCCATCAAAAATGGCGTTGAATCGATAGATCTATCATTAGATGGACAAAGCTTCCTTAGCCATCCAACAATTGATGTTATTGGGTTTTATGAACTGATTGAATTAGGATCTTAATGCTTGTCATAATTTCCTGAAACAAACGAGAGTAGTCTTTAAGATATATCTTTCATAGATAATTATAACGTGCGAGAACAAGATAATTATACATCTTTATTTCATGTTCAAGAACAATTCTTAATGTTTATCATAATTAATTTACATATTTATTACATTTCCCTGATGATTTTCCTAGGCTCATTGTTTTCTTTATTTTATTTTATTTTATTTAAGTTACTATTAATTAATTTATTTCCAGCAAATCTATGTAAGTTTCCGTGACTCCTTATTTTATTCGAGCTTAATTTAGATTTATGTAGTCTATAGTGTGCTTGATTAGTCTCTGTGGATTCGATTCATAAATACTATTGTGATTGTACTGTGCACCTGCGGTATTTTATTTAAGTTTAAAATATGTGCTCAACAAAAGCACAAAAAAGAAGAACAACCAACGACAAATGGCAAGGTTTTGACTCATAACACAAAATTCTCCTTTCCCAAAAATATTTTTAGAAACCGTTTGACCCAAGTCCCGATACTCTAGGACGGAACCAGAGTGCATTAACCTGGCTCTGATACCAAAAATTGTGATACTTCACCCCGCTTTCCCCAGCGGTTGAGCATTTCACGTGCCAATCGCTTTAAATGCCTGACACAGTGAAAGCTTATCTAGACTCCTTGGAAAAACACACATACATTCAATTTTGGAAAACATGAGTAAATGAGTTTGCTTAGTATAGATGATCCTATCTACCCACATGACCCTAAACATTTATCTATCTCCAATGCATAGAACACCCAAACCACAACTAGATAAACCACATGCAATACAGAATCTAGCAACCTAGCGACCACATGCAATACATAATCATGCCACGTTCCCTAGCAAACAATGTCACACACATGCCTCCCTATCTCATTTCACCTCAAGCAGTGCCCTACCCGCACGCTTCTCTTCTCCATCCCTTGTTCACTCGTTAGTTAACCCGCCTAGTTTGATGGCATGTTCGACCATCTCGGGACCTCTCGACCACTATCCCATGCCACACATGCATGCTCTACTCAGACTTAATAATGCAACACCTCAACCATGGCTCATCATCTAACAACCTAAGCAGCCCCAACCAATCTAGCTATCTAACCATGCATAGGGTTCCAGAACAACAGTATTAGAAGCATGCAAAGGTCCATATATCACATCTCTTAATTCGAGGTTGGTGTGACGGACACACTAGGGTTTGCAGTGGCACGAGGCAGCTCCTTCCTCCTTACAGCACTCGATCCAGCCTTACCTTTCTTCCACTTATTAATCCATTGCAGATCTATGGTTTAGAAAGAGATTAGCCCCAGATCTAGGGTTTACAAAACTTATGGTTACAGATCTAGGCTTATGATAACATTCTATTTTTACCCATTTTAGCTATTGTTTTCTTATGTTTTAGGAAATATTTGGTGTGATTTCAAGGATAAAAAGATGATTTCCAAGTATTTTTAGAGTCAAGAAGTTTACAGGTTTTAAAGAAAAATAGACCAAAAGACGAGAAAGGTAGAAGAGTCAAAACTCAAGTTTAGCATCCGTTGTAGGCTTTTCCATGCATCAAATTAAGA
The DNA here is from genome assembly GCA_900406565.1 of Turritis glabra. Classification (NCBI taxonomy): domain Eukaryota; kingdom Viridiplantae; phylum Streptophyta; class Magnoliopsida; order Brassicales; family Brassicaceae; genus Turritis; species Turritis glabra. The sequence continues at coordinate 121,667 of OVBN01000002.1, read as the reverse complement.
GATCTTTGGCTTTATGGAAAGGTAGAAGAGTCAAAATTCACGTTGAAGTGGAATCAGCCTAATCCAATGTACCAATAGTTTTTCATGCCCGATTGAAGGAACCCTATCCAATACCAATCACAAGGCGTCTGACCGGTCTGTAAGCCCTCGTCCACTGGCCATGGAGCACGTCATGAGTGCCAGCCCTTCACCAGGGACCGGTCACAGCCCACGTGACCGGTCCAGAAGCCCTCGTCCTCGTCCCTGAACTTAACCAAAACACCGAGTTTTGCCCTAAAAAAAACTCTAAACCGACTTCTTGAAATTCAAGACCTATAAATACTTGTTTCCATCAATATTTTGACGTGTGAAAGAGTTTAAGAAGCTCCAGAGAACCCTGACAGCAGCCGCAACCATAGATCCCTCTCTTGTTTCTCTTTGAAGCTTTGAAGATCACCAAAACTATTTCCCATCATTTGTTTGCTTAAAATTTATAATGGAGAAATCTTACCTCTTTGTAACCGATTTCTTAGAAGTAATCTCTAAACCCTTTACTGTTTTTATTCGATTTATACATATGAGTTTCTTGAATCTTGCTTTGATGATTCCTTTAAGCATGTTTGAGTAGTTTATTTGTTGGGTTTAAAGGCTTAATTAAAGGGGATTGATGTTCGATTAGTTGAAGTGGCGATTCTCTAGAGTTTGTTTGTTTACATTGTTCTTTCATTCTGAGCTTAATCCCAATGCATGTAGTTAGCGTTATGAACTAACTCTGATCACAGGTAGATAGATTTCATTGCCCGCGAGTTTATTTACTAGAACCTAGACTTGAATGAGTATTGTGTTATAACATGCGCAAGTTGAGTTATAGAACTTTATGGACAATAATCGAACCTGCTTATAATGGTAGAATATATGCATCGTTGCCTGCGTAATGATCATATAACGAATAATGATCGATTAACTTTTATAAATATTTTCGTATTTAAATTAATAAAATTTAAATACTTAGAACTTTACATTTTTAATTATTTTTATTTTATATATTTTGATAAAAAAGAATTCTATTTAGAATGTTTTCCATGTTGTTAAATATTTTCATTTAAAAACTTAATAAACTCTAAAAGATAAAAAATTATATTTTTATTATTTTTATATTATGTGTTTTGATAGTAAAAATTAATATTTAGAGATATTTATATATTTTCAAATATTTATTTTATTTTTATATATCTTATCTTTTTCTTTTTATATAAAATATAATATAGAAAATAATTATAATTTTAAAAATATTAACTAATGAGATGGCTAATATAATTTAGCGTTTTAAATCTACGTGGACGGTCATAGAAGCTTATAGCTTCAGAGACTTTTATACAGTATAGATTCTATTCACCTAAAATACGTTTTCATCGCTAAATCTGCAAAAACTCGTGCGTTTCCTCTTTTCATTCTCTTTTCCACAAGACAAAACATCGGAAGCTTCTTCTTCTGCCAAGAGAAGAATCGGTCCCTCCTTGCGTACACAAGCAAACTCCAAAGACACATCGAGAGATGAGAGAGATCTCGATCTTGACAATTGCTCTTTCATGGTGGCACCTTCTACTCTTCGTTTCGATTTGTCTCCACTTCGTCTTAGGTTCGTCTTCCATCAGATCTGTGATTTCAATTTCAAAAACCTTTTTTTTTTTTTTCTAGCTATGATTTTGTAAGATTTGTGCTAGATTTAGGTCGAATTTTAGGTTGACTTGGCTCTTTCTCGATTTCGGCAAAACGATTTGTTGTATTGACAATTTAGACAAGTAATTTCAAGTTATACGAACAACACACGCTATCGCTGATCGTTGAATTTAGGGACAGACAAACGAACAGGCCCTACATTGAGCAGGGCTTTGGTTAAAAGGCCAAATGATACTTCTAACAATTTGGTACACTGATTTGTGGAACTTGTTAACTAGTAGCATCAAAATCAGGAATGTTGCATGTTGATGCTGTGTATGTATGGCTAATGAAACTGTTCTTTCGAGCTGTACATCGGGTTTTTTTCTATGTTTTATCGAGTATATGCTTGTAGCAATTGATTATATTCCCTGCTTGTTTAAGATTGGTAACAGATTCTATAGGCTTTTGAGGATAAATCATGTAGCTTCAGGACTTTTGAGGTTAGATCATGTAGCTTCAGGACTAATGATAATATAGCCTCTACTAGGGTCTCTTAAAATCCTTAGCAGCTTCGTGTTGATTGTATTGATTATGATATATTCAGGTATATCCGGTGATTCCAATAGTTCAAGTACTGGAGCAAAGGCTGAATCTCATACTTCTTCCAGCAAAACAGGCACAAAAGTGATCCTCATACTGCTCGGGTTTGGTGCTGTAGCGGGATTCTCGTTCTTCCTGTACAAACTGTGGCAGAAGAAGAAAAGAGATGAGCAGTATGCTCGGCTGCTGAAGCTGTTCGAGGAGGATGATGAACTGGAGGTTGAATTAGGCCTCCGTGATTAAGAAAACCAAATCTGTAACAATGTCAGGTATGTTTTCACCTATTAGTTGAATCATGCCGTAAACATCGATAAGTTATATGAGCATTATTTCAGGAGTTGTTAGAAATTTACACTAAACTCTTAGACCAGGAAAATGTCATAGCTAGGGGAATTATTTTCCTGAGTGATTCAAAGCTGACTGATGTGTTATATGTTAAATTGTTACGCTTTAAAATTATTATCGTTAATCTCAATTCAGATTTTATATGAAATGATCAATATAACTGTTCGGGTTTAAGTTCGCAAGGTTTTAGACCAAAGTTGTGATTTACGACTACAATGTTAATGAGAATAACTGCTTTGGCATTTGACAGGTGTGTATCAGATCATACAGGCATTGGAAATATTGAAGTATATATATATAGGAAATATATACTTAAAATGATGTAATTGTATTGATCAATTCGAATGCTCTGGTTGATCTCACCGTTGGAGGCTCTGGAGAAATTGTTCCTCTTTAGCGTTAGGACAATTTTTGTAAAACAACTATATTTCTCAACTTCTTTTATGTTCTTTGATTTATTGCATGTACAATTTAGATATTTGTCTTAGATTAACCAAGAATCATACATATACCCAACCGGAGAAAAGCCACATATCCAATCATATATACCTTGTTCGTCTCAGATCTATTTCATGATTCTTCGGCAAAAGCCAGATGCGAGACAAATCTAGACACTGAACAGCCTGATTTCATGGGTGATTTTGAGGAGTAGAACTTGTGATCACCAGTGGAAGTTAAACACGAAACATGTTAAGATGATGATGAAGGGTTTTTTATCATTTGACCAGACTTGATTTAAGAATGAGATTCCATCGTGTCCCTTCTATTACCAAGAATCAAACTCGAGTCTAATGTTGTCAACTTCCTGTAGATAGGTAATGTGGGTTGTTAAATTTAAGCCCAGATTGAAGTCCAGAATCTCCAATTTATGTGGAAACAGTATTCTAACGGAGGAAAGCAACAAGAGATCTCCGGTTTTAAAATTGAAGTCTAGATTATTTCAGTTTTTCAACGGAGAACGTTGAGAAATGAAAGAATCGAAATGAACAAAGCTCGATGATTTTTATGAAAGTAAACATTTTAAAAATATTATTCCGCGTTGATGTCTGTCACCCCTCCATTCAGAGCTTGATTCCCTCCTTTGGGCAATGAGGTGCCTAGTTTCCTCCTCTTTAACTAATATGATTTTTGATACGGACTGCAAAGGTTTAATCCAGTTAACTAAAGCTTCTCTCTTATTTATTTACCACGTTGTAATAATGTTTGTGCAGATTGTCTTACGAAAAAGACACGTGCACGAGGTGTCATATTTTCCCATTGTAAGCTCTACAACTCCGGATTGATTCTCTCACGTAGAAAGCGTTCCTTCCCTTTCTAATTTAAAGGGATGAAACTTTTTTGCTGTAAAAAAACAAAAATAAAGTTACATCATTATTTTTAACGAAAAGTAAACTATTATGTTAACTGAGTTAAATAGTCTGTTAAATTTAGTGACAACATGAAGTCAGTAGCCATTTTGAGGGTTCACTGTAAAAGAGTTTTTAGTTTGAAGGTTTATAGTGAGAATGTAATACCTTAGAAGTTTAAAGTGGTTTTTTGTTTGATCATGATTCTTAAAACATTTGAATCAATACATTGTTTCTATAATAACAAATCTAAATTTATTCGTAATTGTAGTGATTCGAACTTTAAAAAAAAAATTCAAATTTTAAAAATCGGACAGAATTTTTTCAATCAATTAAGAAAAAATTCAAAGTTTCACGTCGGCTAAAAAATTTGAGTGGTGGCTCAAAGACATATATATATAACTTTTTTGTTTGAATGTTTAATTGATTGATTTAAAATATGTACATGTACAAAGAGTAGCGTAGGGAAGCCATGACAGCCATCTTAAAGAAAGAAATGCAGACCAGCAATTATACAAAACTAGACCAACAATGAGGAAGTGCCAAAGGTGTTAGAATCCAGTCCGTAGCAAAACTTATGCAAAGGGCGACGCATCAAACCAGCTTTGAAGCAGGTGATGGATCTGGAGCCGAGTCGTATAATCAAGCGAGCTGATCCTATAACAAATATGCTTGTCAATGAGACGTACCATATGAGAAGCTGAACAGTAGCCACTCCCGTGTATCCGAGCGTTCCTCTCCCTCCAAAGGAAATATATTGAAACTTGAAAACAGAGCCGGATCAGAATGCCATTGTCTCCACTTCCCACAACTACAACCAAGCTTGCTAGAGTAATGTCCCAATCCGGATCTAAGCGATGCCGAAGAAGTTTCCCCGCTACCTCCGACCAGATTATAAAAGAAAAAGGGCATGCAAAGAAGAGGTGGTTGCGAGACTCATCCCGTTCTCCACAGAGTACACAAGCCTAATTCACTCCCCAATTGCGCATACAAACTCCTGTTGAGAGTCTATCACGCATTGCCAACCATGTGATAAATCCACATCGTCAGGTACTCTAGCTAATCCATACCACTCTACTCCAAAGCCATCATTTGATAATGAGTTTGAATCTGTTCCCATGTACGAAAAGTAGAGAATGTGGGTTTGAAGTCATCTACATCATGACGCCACAAAAAGATGTATGGTCGATGTGACAAAGAGGATCATGCTCATGTTAGGAAATAACCGGCCAAATTTGTGAATGATTGCGAAAACACACACAATTTGTTAACGGAGTTCGGCCAATTTGTGCCTACATCTCCGGACCTGCTACAGATCTTTTTATTAATAACCGAAAAATTCTATCCGTCGTGAACAATAATTCCGACGTGAACAGTACCTCCACCGTGAATAGTAATTTCGACGTGAACAATACTCCGACGAAATTACAAAGTTCTCAACTCATACACTCAAACCCAATTACACTCAAAGAGAACAACTCTCTTTCACAAAAAAAAATTATTTTTCTCTGTTTTTTTCTCTCCCACATTCACTCCTTCTTTTTCGTTTTGGTTTTGGATGATATTTGCTCCTCACCTTACATGAGTATTTATAGGAACTGAGAGGTTTGGTGGCAGATAACATTTGTTGACAAAACAAACCTTTGGTTGGTGAGACAAAATTGTTGAATAAATAAGTCGTTGGTTGGTGCCACATTCCTCATTGTAGAACCAATTTCTAGAACAAACAAGAAAACATGTGATCTTTAACAGCTCAAAGGCATATTATAAAAGAAACTAAAATGATTTCAAATCCGAATGAGTAGAAAACTTGATTTAATAGACATCTAAATTTAAAATAAGTTTATTTGGTTTAATTTAGTTATTTCTTTGAACACATATAATTTTATCGAATATAATATATATTATAAATATTTAAGCTTTAAAAAGTTTCAAATATTATAAAAAATTAAGCTAGAAAAAGTTTAAAGTATTATATCTATTAAAATTTCTAAAAATAAAAATATTAAAAATATTTTAACTTTTAAAAGTTTAAATATCATAAATTTTTTAATTTTAAAAATTTAAAAATATTATAAATATATTGAAACTTTATAAAAATTTTAAGATATTACAAAACATTTATTATAAATATTTTGTATTTATAATATAATGATTTAAAAAAAAATTACTTACTTTTTTAAATGTATCTAAACAGAAATCATTGATCCACTCTTATTTAAAAAAAAAAAAGTCGATATTAGTTCTCTGTTATTCCGATTGGCCAAATTTCTCACTAAACGATTGACTTAAATATACCATATTTTCATTTTGTTAAGATTTTTTTTCTCTAAATATCATAAGCATATATATCATGATCTATATATAAGTTTTGGAAAGTAACCAAAATTTAGTCAACTATTATTTATTGGAAAATTTGAAAGAATATATTTTTGTTTAACAAGAAATAAATGAAAAAGTCAATCAAAAATGATAAATACGTGCTAAAAAAAATGTTAAAAAATTCAGATTGGATCATAAAGATCTATGGGTTAGTGAAATTTCAGATCAGAGTATAGAATCATTTTTTGTATTATGATACATAAATTAAAAGTTATGATATATAAATTAACCACGTTACTATAAAAATTAATTATTAACTAAAAGTACTATAATTCAATCATAGTTACGGTTTAATATTTTAACAAATAAAATAAAATCGTGTTATACACTGTTTGCAAGAGAGATAATATTCAATCAAAAATCAACATAAGGATAATATATCTCGCTATTCATGATTTCTTTAATATATTAAAACATTCTTTTGTTGAATTAATAAATCATCCCCACGTAGGGCATTTATAAAAACACTATTAGTGTAAATGTGTAATGTATGTGTAAATAACTTAGCAAAAACTAAGACAAAAAAGTAGCAAAACATAAGAAAATTTAATCATAGGAATATTCACCTAGAAATCAATCATATTGTTTATTGTATTAATATGCATTTCCCTAACTAATAAAATTCCCATCATTCAAAGGTTCATTTGTTGCCTTTGCGTACCACCGTTTCTTCTTCCAGCGTATAATCCGTAGCTATGTTGAACATCCGGAAAATCTCTCCTACAGTTTTTTCTTCCATTAAATCCACGAAAGCCAGGCAGGTCAAGTCCAGAAGCTAGTCGATGTCTTTATAAGTTGTGAATATGAATACATTATTAAGAGGTGATTACAAGAGATTATATAGGAATACAGAGGAGAGACTAGGGTTCAAGTAATTACAAATACGTCCTTAATATTTACAACATATATCATAGTCTTCACAGTCAGCCGCCTTCAGCAATCCTAGTCTGCATTGCCATTATCATAATCTAAGCATAACTTCAATACCTTTTAGAGAACTTCTCCATTCACGTTCGTAATATGTGTTCTTTTTCTCTCAAGTGATCAATATATATGGTCGGTTCTTCAACACATTTGTGACACTCTCTTAACGAAACTAAAGGGGAAGAAGTTCCGCAATTTTTTCTTTTGTTTGTTTCCATACGTAGATAGTGAAGCTTCAAAACTTGATCCCAAGGAGTCGACCGAGCTTTTAATTATTATTTTTGGTAGTGGAGTTTTTGCTTTTGCTGCTATATGTTATATTATGTTGTAAGCAAAATGTATTCTTCAAAAAAGAATCATATTTTAAAAATTCACAACAAATTGAAAGAAAAAACTATATCAATTAAAACCTCGGTTTTTTTTAAAACCCTTAACTTTAATATTTAATATTGCTTATAAACCAATTTCACCAAAACAAATTCTCTATCAAACAGAACTGTATGGTATTCGATCTCCATTTGATATTTTATTAAAAAAACTTGAAAACCAGATAACCAATAAAAGACTTTGGTGGAGTGGGAAGTAGGAGATGACAAAAGAAAAACCAGTATTTCTATTTAGAGTGTGCGCCAATAAGAGCTAGCGGGTTGTAATGGTCGTAAGAAAATTATTAGATTAAGGAGATTAAAAATGTAAAAAGAAAAGAATAGTGTACGAATAGTTTTACGAAACAAATCAATGGGAAACATCCGATAAGAAACAATACTATCCATACATTATCAAAGCATAACACCACTATCTGCCAAAAATCTATTTGCCTACAAAAAGAGCGTTTATAATGGGTCTGATTGGTAACAAAAAGTTATACAAGTTTTTTAGCGGTAAGCTGAAACGGTAAACTGTTACAAAATAGTGCAAAACTGTAAAAAATAGTGGTACACGAAAGTTGTACAAAAAATTAAAAATAACGCTTTGGTGATTAGTAATTGTCAAAACGGTATACCCCATACCACATCGGTACGAAACTACCAATCAAAACCAATATTTTGGGTTTGCTGGCCATATATATACAAAGAAAGAAGATCCTTTGAAAATGAAAATCCAAAAGTTAATGCATATAGCCTACATCAAACTTTCTCAATATATGGCATGTTCTTTTACTTGTAGTTGTGACTGCGACTGAAACGGAGCAAAACGATGGTACCTATATCAACCAATAAAGCAAAATGACAGAGACGGAGGCATCACTAAGAAAAAGGTGGTGTTGCTACAATGGCGACTCCTTCTCAACAATCGTGGCGACTCAAGTTCTCTTTATCTCTCACTTGTAAACTGTTGCTATATTCAGATCAGATTATAAAGTTAAGTTATTTTTTAGTCGTTCAGTTGTGTCGCTGACGACACACAAAAGAACATGCCCATAGTCAAGATCTCTCTGTCGAGCTTCACCATTTGCTATCTTCATTCTCTTTATTGAAATTGAGTCTACAATTGCTCTTTCTCTTCCTCCTACTCTCCGTTAGCTACCACAAGATGACTTTTTTCGGCTTATAACATCACATTTTCCACCACATTCACTATTCTCAATTTTAAATTTCCATTTGATACAAATTGCTAACCCGCAAGATGTAGTAGATGCAGGATCGGTCCAAAGTTATATGATGTCTGAAGCAAAACAGAAAAATATTGCCCTTTACATAATTTTTTTTTCAACTGTCCTTTTAGATGTTACTTTAAAAGATATCGTATAGATTTAAAGTATACATATGAATGCGTTTTCAAATTTAACCAAACGGTTTATCATTACGTCAGATATTCAAAAACTTCTTAAAAACTTATCAAACGTTTACTGTTAGAGCACCAAATAATCATTTGTTTGACAATGTAATTAATAGTTTATTAGTTTTGAAATTATTATTATATTTACATATTTTATACGAAATATAGTTTCTAAGTAAAGTAACAAAATTTAAATTATTTTAGTAACCCACAATTCTTTTTTTGTCAATTGCATATTATATGCCTCACTAAAATGTATATGGTGGTGATCTACACTTCTAAATCAAAATAACAAAGAAAATAAACTAACTCAGGTCAAATAAAAGTTATCTGATCCCACATAAGTAATGTTATCAATTTTTTAATATTTTCTTCATACAGCTATTAACTATTAAAATTAATTACTTTTTTAAAATTTATTCTTTCTTCCCTTTTGTTTTTCTCATTCGGATATCTCTTTTCTGTTTTTTGCAACTCTCTTCTCTCTTTTTTTATTCGTCATCTTCTAGATAATCTGAAATTGATATCCCTTAAATTTGTATTTTTACTTGCTGCCTAAAGCAGTTGCTTGCTCAGCTTTAACTAAGGGCCGTCCCTGAGTAGAATGTTAGCCGATTTATATCCATAATCTTCAAAACCGCTCCAAACATCTTTTAAAACCTATCTTGGCATCCTTCCGTTCTAGATATATAATTAGGAACACTTCCAATGTTCATTATGTTAAGGCTATTATGCTCTTAAACCTTTATTGTTCTCCAACAATGAATTCATAGTATTTTCATTCGTGAAACAATAATGTATAACTCAATACCAGTGACTGAATTCTACACCGAACGTTTTTTATCATGATCTCGAACTTTTTCACTATGTAGATTTCAAAGACCGTTTAAAAAATATGATGGTTAACTTTTCAGGGTAAAATATTTTTTGCCGTTTTTAAAATTTAGTTTACATAATCGTGATAAAAAGTATGTCGGTTAGCAGAAATATATTCTTTAAAGATGAATCAGCTAAAATTGGTGCATAATTAATCGCCCAAAAATGGATTGATATCTTATTATTTTTGGATACAAACACAGAACCACGATACTGACACTATTCTCACCGGAAAAAGACATACATCGACAAAACTCTAGGGGTACATATCAAAGCCAAATTAACCAAAAGGAATAGAAGGGAGTCAATCGATGTGGATGCTGATGTGGATAGCTTAGATGGGGAGAAAACTCTCCTATTATATGTGTATATTATGAACAAAATATTAGATAAGACTATCCACATTAATAGTATAGATTATAGAAGTTTTAATTTAGCCAATGTCAATCTTGATCTCTAATATTTTGAGATATAGTATTGCTTAGAGTTGATCAAAAATGATACAAACTCCCTCTTGAGTGACTCATTTTTTTCAACTTTTTGGATGAGTTCAATTTGCATTGGGACCGGTTTCATTCTTTCTTGTATCCCCTATTTATCTCAATTTAAAATTACATGAGTGATTGTTTAACTCGTACTATATAAGTGATATGTATGAATTTTGTTGTTGTAAGCTCTATTTTGCCATATTGAACGACCAATTAAACAAAATGTTTATTTTAAATTTAAAAGTAGTGTTAAAAAAAGAGAAATTATCCTCCTTGAATTTTTGTCATTTATGGGCCTGGGCTAGTAGATTTACCCATCTTATAATAGCCCAGAACTCAGCGAGTATATCTATTAAACTAAACAAAAAGGAAGAAGAAAGCTAGTGCATGTAACGTGGCAGCTTTAAGGCCTCTTTTGTTATGTAAGAACAATAAGCCCGCCAAATCCACACAACAGAGACAGACACATCATGCTCTTCTCTCGCTCCCCTTCTATGGCCGCTAATTTCTGCGGTTGGACGCTTCAGTCTCCGTCTCTCTATAACTTTAGACGACCAACGGGCAGATCTTCCTTCATACGGTCGGCATCTTCATCACCCTCTTCCAATGGCAATCTTCCCATTAATGGTTCACTCTCTCTCTTTCGTCAAATATGTTATGATTCAGCAAAAGACCGAGTCTTTTCTTCATCAAATATAACCCATACGAACAAAATTTGATCTTGTATTGTTTATGCATTTCAATTCAATCTGTAATGCCTTGTTTCTTAAAATGTGTGTAGAAAGCAGCAAACTAAAATTAGGTCTTTATTGTAAATTAAGTATTTTTCTAATTGAACGGTTACTGAGTTTTTTTTATGTCCTGAGTTATTCTGTAACTAATTTACTGTATGGTTGTGTGTGTTTTAGGGGATCGTGAAGCAGATGTTGTGGTTATTGGAAGTGGTATAGGGGGATTATGTTGTGGTGCACTGTTAGCTAGATATGATCAGGATGTGCTTGTATTAGAGAGCCATGACCACCCCGGTGGCGCGGCTCATTCATTTGAGATCAAAGGGTACAAGTTTGACTCAGGCCCTTCTCTGTTTTCTGGTTTACAGTCGCGAGGTCCTCAAGCAAATCCACTTGCTCAAGTAAAATGTTTCTCTTCCTTAAAAACTCTTTTAGTTTTTTTGTTCGTTTATTAGTACTCCATATGTGCCCTTTGGCGGCTTCTAGATTGAGATAAGCTGATCAGAGTCTTTGTCTTTTGAATATGTTCTTATGCATTTTTGGTGATTGTGTTTTTTTTTTCAGGTTCTTGATGCTTTAGGGGAATCACTTCCATGTAGCAAATATGATTCTTGGATGGTTTACTTACCAGAAGGGGATTTCTTGTCACGCATAGGCCCTACGGATTTTTTTAAGGTAAAGAAGTTTAGCTTATGTTGCTATGTTGTTAACTAGTTACAACTGATGGTGAATATTGACAAAGAAATTTTGATTGTGTGGTCTTCTTCTGATGAACTTCTAAAAATTCTTGAGCTATCTTTTGATAGAATCTGACGAAATGAACTTTGCTATGTTGTCATGTCGAAAGTTAACAATGATACTGTATCTATGATCTTGTTTTGTTCTTCAGGATTTAGAGAAATATGCCGGTCCTAGCGCAGTCCGGGAGTGGGAAAAGCTTCTTGTGGGTGCCAATGTGTGAATATAAATGACATCTACTCGTGAGATCTCATCTGCTAATAACCACATGACTATGATGAACCTGCAGGGAGAAATACTCCCTCTGTCTTCCGCTGCTATGGCGTTACCACCATTGTCTATTCGTGGGGATCTTGGTGTTCTCTCCACCGCTGCTGCTAGGTATATATCAGAATATCCTGTTCTATGTCAATAGAATTAGTTATAGTCATCTTTTGCGTGGTGCATTTTTCAAAATGACTTCTCTTTTTTCTTGTTAGATATGCTCCTTCCCTTTTAAAATCTTTCATCAAAATGGGTCCTCAAGGAGCGTTGGGCGCCACAAAGCTTCTCCGCCCGTTCTCGGAGGTTGTTGATTCTTTGGGGTTGAAAGACCCGTTTATACGAAACTGGATTGATCTTCTCGCATTCCTTCTAGCAGGGGTCAAATCTGATGGCATACTCTCAGCAGAGATGGTAACCATGTATCCTCAAAACGGAAACTGCAATCTTATGTCCATTACTAACTGATTTATTTCGCATAACATCTTAACTGTATCCTTCATTCCACAACGATGGAAAAAAGAAACAAGATTATCATATTTTTGGTGCACAAGATCGGGTTAAACTGAAGTCTCTGCTTCTTATGTGTGCAGATCTACATGTTTGCGGAATGGTACAAGCCAGGCTGCACTCTGGAGTACCCTATTGATGGAAGCGGTGCAGTGGTTGAAGCGCTTGTCCGTGGTTTAGAGAAGTTTGGGGGGCGTCTGTCTCTTAAAAGCCATGTCGAGAACATTGTCATCGAGAATGGTAAAGCTGTTGGAGTCAAGCTAAGGAATGGTCAAGTATGAAGAGTTCATGAAGTTACACAAATATTTTCAATCTCTCTTCTAATTTTTTATCATTGCTCATTTCGATTATTGAAAATGATTCAGTTCATTCGAGCTAGAAAAGCAGTGGTTAGCAACGCGTCGATGTGGGACACGTTAAAGCTCTTACCTCCAGGAGCTCTCCCAGATTCATACGTTAAAGGTGTGAACACGACGCCTCAATGTGAATCCTTCATGCATCTTCACTTGGGATTCAACGCAGAGGTATAAATGAATAAAAGAAGCAAATATCAAGGAAACAAAATCCACTTTACCTACGTTTCAGTATTGTGTGTTTGTTATTTTCTTGGTTTCGATATTTTTTTTTAAGTGGAACTGGAACAGGGAATAGCAGATGACCTTGAGATTCATCATATTGTTGTGAATGACTGGGACCGCGGTGTTGATGCTGACCAGAATGTAGTTCTGATATCAGTTCCTAGCGTTCTTAGCCCAAACCTTGCGCCACCGGGAAAACATGTTCTGCATGCTTACTGTCCTGGAACTGAACCTTTCGGTCTCTGGGAAGGTCTTGACAGGAGAAGTGCCGAGTACAAGAATCTCAAATCCCAACGGTCCGAGGTACCTATCCAATTTTTAAGCTTTACCCCTCTGAATACAAAAACCCATATCTCAACCAAAATGTACTGGTACTGTTGGTGAAGGTGATGTGGAGAGCAGTGGAGCGGGCATTAGGGTCCGGGTTCAAGAGAGAAAAGTGCGAGGTGAGTTTGGTTGGAACACCATTGACGCATCAGAGGTTTCTAAGGAGGAATAGAGGAACATATGGGCCTGCGATAGAGGCTGGGAAAGGTACGTTTCCTGGCCATTCCACTCCCATTCCGCAGCTTTTGTGTTGCGGTGACTCGACCTTTCCCGGGATCGGAGTTCCTGCAGTAGCAGCTAGTGGCGCGATTGTGGCGAATTCGCTTGTTCCTGTTTCTAAGCATTCCGAGCTTCTTGATGCTATTGGCTTGTAGAAAGATGTGCTATTCATTACCATATCTATATGTATGTTTCGTCTATTAACTTTTTTTGGCTATATTTACCGCATACTTTACTACCGAAGCTGGCACTTTAGCGATAGATTCCAAAGATATGAATATGTTTGGAGATCCCATAACTAATAATTACGGAAAAGAATCCACTAACACTAGTGGTAAGAAAAAAAATGAAAATCAAATGGTACACGGGAATTAAATGGAGGGCGCTCACCCAATATGCCATTTGAAAAAAATTAATCATGCGTGTCACTGATTAATCTGTCTGCTATTGAGTAGGTGATATTCTAATCATATCCTTATTAAAAATTATTTATATATTTAATTAAATTACAAAAAAATAAAAAATTAGATCGTTGTTTTGTTTTTCTTCTTCCCAACGATCAGCTTGCTCTCTTCAATTTGCTCCTGTCATCTCGCCGGCCGTCGTCTTTTCCGGCGCCTCGTCATCTCCGGCGCCTCGTCTTTCCTTATAATCAATTTCTTATTCTCTCTCTTCCGCCATTGATGAAACTTAGTGATTTCTTTTTATAGGATTTGTGGATTTCTTAAATTTAGAGATTTGATATGAAATTGCTTGTTTGGGTATTTAAATTTGGTTGGTAATCATGTTTAATGGGACAATTAGGTATTTGCATTGGTAATTTTTCGAATGTAGTTGTTGAATCGTGTTTGATCGTGTTGAATCAGTAAAAACGAATTTCCCGATTGCATAGAAACCCATAAATCTTCAGAGATAGGACAACTGGTACAAATGGTACAACTGAGACATAATAGGACAACTGGTAGAAATGATATAACTGAGAGATAATAAGACAACTGGTACAAATAATATTACTGTGACTATTTGTGTAATTCATAATTGTGTTTATTTTATTCAATTTCCAGGAGGCGACGAAGAATAACAACCACACCAACGTACATTTTGACTATAGAAGATACTATTTAGAAGAGCATGAATGAATTTCAAGAAATTATGTATATGTTTTATCGTTTAAGACCTCATCTTTGGAGGAGATAACTTATTCGGTGTTAGTAGATAAGATATGCAGGAACATTGCGATAGATGATTTATAAGACCTCAACACATGATAATTGTGTGTTTGTATTTATCGGATTTGTACTATCAGGTTCAACTTCGTACAACTAAGTATTTGTATTAATATTCAACAAATATTAAAAAAAAAATATTAAGGTTATAAGTATTCCAAAAACATCTTGAACTAAGAAACAATTTTAAATCAATAAAACAAGAATTTATCATTTTTCTAATACATATTCTTGTTTTCAAATAAAAAATTCCTTATAGTATAAGGAAAACTTTGTAAGTGGTCACCCTCTTATGATGCAAAAGAGGTGAAACCTATGATTTCGTGTAACATGTATTATGAAAACCTTATAATTGATAATTAATAGGAGAAAATCATGTGGCAAACTAAAACATAATAATTTATATCAAGGTCCAACTAAAAATACATAAAAATCGTCAAAGTACAACTATGAGGATGAACGTACAACTGTACATCTGGGGACAACTATATTTATATCCCGCCGCCAAAGATACACTTTATTAATATCACGCCGCCAAATGTCAATTGTACCACACGTGGGATGATTTTAATTATTTTTAAAATTTAAAATATTAAAATACTAACGTACAACTGTATATATGGAGACAACTATGTTTATATCCCGTCGCCAAAAATAAAATTTATTAATATTCTGCTGCCAAATGTCAACTTTACCACACATGGGATAATTTTGAATTATTTTTAAAAATTTAAAATATTAAAATACTTTTAATCTTTCTCACTTGTTTCATTTTAATTTTCCTCATTTCTTCACTTTCGGTGGAAATTTTTAATCCATTTTTTTAAAACTTTTCTAACACACTTAGTTATTCCAAAATTCTTTTAAATTTTTAAATATTTTAATTTCTCATTTTTCGGTGAAAATTTTTAATCCAATTTTTGAAAAATTTTTTGCAATTCTTTTACACACATAATTGTATCTAAATTCATGAGTTGCACCAAATGTATGATGATTGAGCAATGCGATCGCATTTTTTTAACTCACCCAAAATTATCAGTAAGAAAATATTTTTAGTGCTTTTAATTGAGTTCATTTTTTTATCTCATTTCCATATTTATGTTGGATTCAAATAATTTTTTTTTTGTAATTTTAAATTTCAAATTTAATTCTAAATTTCACATCGATATTTTTTGTTTTTAAAGATATTTTTACCTAACTTTTTTTGTAATTTTAATTTTTGTCATAAAAATACCAAAATATATAAGAATTATTCTTATACATCTTGAAATGATTTATATAACTACTTTCCATTAATGAAATAAAAAAATACCAAAAAAAATTAAAGAAATTCCATCAATTTTTATTTAATTTTAATAACTTAACTTAAAAGTTTCGAAGAATTAGGCATGGGCATTCGGATATCCGTTCGAGTTTGGTTCGAATTTTTTTGCTTTTCGGGTTTACACTCATAGGTCTCGTTTGGATATTTAATAAAAATGAATACTTCACTTAATTATTATAAAAATAAAATTGTATTTATTATCATATAATAAAAAAATCATGTTGTCAATTTTTTTATATCATGGTATATGAGTTGCATTTTTCTATGCATCGACAATTTTTCATTAAGAAAATTTAATTGAAAATTTATCTTTTTGATTCGAGTGTCTAAAAGCAAATATATGATTATGGAGTAAAACTTTTGCACTTTTTATACTCAGTCAAAATTAAGAGTAAACATTTTTTTATTTAGATTTATTTTCATCATCAAAATTAAATCAAAACCATTTTTATTTGGATTAGAATGTGTAAAAAATTAAATGTATGATAATTGAGCAATGCGATTGCATTTTTTTAACTCATGCAAAATCAATAGTAAGAAATTTTTTTTAGTGTTTTTTAATTAAATTCATTTTGTTTAGCTAAATTCCATATTTCGGTTGGATTTAGATAGGTTTTATTTTATCTTTTTTGTAATTTTGCATTCCATATTCACATTGAACTTTTTTTGTTTTCAAGGATATTTTTACCTAATTTATTTTTTAATATTAATTTTTATTATCAAAATACAAAAAAATGAAAAAATGAAATAGGAGGAAAATTGGTCCCCCAAAAAAAAAAGAATGGAAAAATCGGTCTCACCATAAAAATAAAGGGAAAAACTCGGGTGGGTCGAGTCGGATCTTGGGTTGGATATGGATAGTGTGGTTGGATCATGTTATTTCATCAAAAGCTCAAGGGTTTTTCGTCATTTTATTGGCTCTTTATTTAAAAGAAATTGTAAAAGAAAATGGAAATAAGAAGAGTGGCATAATAGAGAAACTTTTGGGCGTCCGTGGCGTTTTAGCCATTTATCCTTAAATGGATCATCTCCCTATTCGGTATCTGGGACTTACCCTTATCACAAAATTAATGACTGCTCATGATTATGAGTATCTCGGGGTTTGGTTGTTCAGTTTTTCGATTACCAACAAGTTGTTATGATGAGATAGAGAGACTATGCGGTGCGTTTTTATGGTTAGGGAACCCAAATACTACAACAGGAGTGAAAGTTTCGTGGGAAGATATTTGTTTGCCAAAAGTAGAGGGGGGACTTGGTTTGAGGCGGCTGAAAGATGTCTTGAGGGTCTTTGCTTACAGGTTAATCTAAAAATTGTTCATTCTCTCGGGCTCTCTATGGGTGGTTTGGACAAAACATAATCTAAATGTGAAAAATTTTCTCCTGGACTGCACCTTGTACTACAATGTGCTCTTGGATTTGGCGGAAACTACTAAAGCTTCGAGATGATATTAAACTGTTTATTCGGATCATGGTTCATATTGGAGTTTTGGTTTCTTTTTGCTATGACCACTGGTTACAAGCATGTCGAATCTTGGATATAACAGGTCTATCGGGACCAGTCCTGCTCCTTCGTGCCTAAAGAGCATCCGTCCACGGCCAAGCGACCATCTACCGCGCCTCCACAGCCCGGTGCCGCGGCCAGCCTTAGATATATAATAATTTAACCAAAACGACGTGTTGGGTTCTTAAAATTTAAGAACAAATTTAATACAAGTAAAGATATCTTGTTTAATATGACAAAATTATAATTTAGTTTTAATTATGTCAACTTCTAAGTCAAATTGTTGAATATGAGGTTCAAACTTGACAAATATAGAGTTTTAAATATAACAAAGTACAAAGTTTTAATATTTAGACATCTAAATATATTTCTTTATGAATGTATAAAATCCTAACTCACATTTTTTTGTCAAAAATATGATTTTAACTAATTGACACAATTTTGTTTTTTGTTTTTTTACTATAGTTCTAATCTAAATGACTAATAAACGTTACTAGTATGTTTATATTACAACATTTGTTAAGGCTTAAAATTAATTTTAATTTAAATCTTTGGTAAGATAATATGCGATTCACTAGAGCAATATATAATATTTGCTAAATATTTCAAAATACATAAATTTGTAAGATATGAATATATTGGAGATCCATAACTAATAATTACGAAAAAAGAATCCACTAGACACTGGAGATATATTTCCTAAAAATTGAAGTAAAACAATATTTTAAGGTTTCCATATTAAAGAGAAGAGAATTTTTATTTTTTGAAAATCAAATTAAAAAAAAAGTTTTATCGAATAAATGAAGGAAAAAAAAATAGGAATATATTGAAGTTGACAAAGGTTAATGGTTAAGTGGGCAATATTCTCAATGTTAACCTAGTCCACTTGTTGGTTAGGAGTCTAATCAATATTTACCACTAGTAGTCTACGGTTCTAACACTAACATACATATGAAATTCATAAAGATGTTTTAGTCTACAATATATTCGAATATGCCACACCTGTTCAAGTTTTCATTTTTAATTTGAATTTAGCATTTCAATTTTGCGTACATTTTAAACATTTTTGGTTAGTTGTATATGGTTTTGATTTAAGGAATTGGAACTAAAGAATAGAGATAAGTTTTTATATTTACTTTACTCTTGAAGTTGGCAAAAACAAGTTTTGTCAATATTTAGAAAAAAGTAGAACACTTAATTGAATCAAAAAGTTAGTCTAAAATCAATACATAAATAGAAATAAAATTTTCAACAAGATAATATGTTACTGTGAATATTTAAATTTTTGATTATTTTTAACTCATACTCGATTTTTTTTTTATATAAAAAAGTGAATTGAAGTTATTCATATGCAAAGAGATTCACTTTGATTTATTTTGTATTAAGGTAAAGGCATGGATATTTGGGATAAAATAAATTTTACAATGTCGCAACTGAGGACAAAAACACGAAAAAATCACGTGGTGCTTTGTAGGGTTGGTAAATAAGTTTTTGAGTCTTCTGAACATAGCGTACCAGCCGTCGGACGAGGGTAGGCCCAATGGGCCAAGAGAAGGGGTGGGTCCACGAACAGTGGCGTTCAGGGCATTACAGATGGTATCAGAGGTGAACCCAGACGAGTGTGGAGTCAAGACGGCTCACACCATCGGGGGTGACGATCTGGTACGCAACAAAAACGTTGCGATCTGTTAGTGGGGGTGATTGTAACATCCCGGTTTCAAAAATATTGTGGTGCATGCAGAGAGATTTAAAATAATTGATTTAGCCATCTATGTCACCAAAGTGCACTTATCTTTTCGGTTAAACATCTCAGATAAGTCTACAATTAAGCGTGCTGGGAAATTTTCAGGATGGGTGACCTACCGAGAAGTGATTGTCACTACCATGCAAGTGAGGACAAAAACACGTGAAAAACTCACATGGTGATTTGTAGGATCGGTAAACAAATATTTCGAGTCTCCTAGACGTAGCGTACCGACCGTCGGACGAGGGTAGGCCCAATGAGCCAATAGACGGCGTGGGCCCACAGATGGTGGCGGTCGGGGCGTTACAAGTAGTATCAAAACCGAATCGAGATGAGTGTGGAGTCAAGAGGGCTCACACCGTCGGGGGTAAATGTTTTGGTACGAAACGAGGACGTTGCGATGTGTTAGTGGGGGTGATTGTAACATTCCGATTTAAAAAATATGGTGGTGCATGCGGAGAGGTTTAAAATAATTGATTTGACCACCTATGTCACCAAAGTGTACTATCTTTTTGCAAACATTCTGAGAGAACTCCAGAGTTAAGTGTTCTTAAGCTAGACCAATTTTCAGGATGGGTGACCTACGGGAAGTGATTGTCGTTACCGTGCGAGTGAAGAAAAAATACGGAGAAAGATCACGTGATAATTTGTAGTTTTGGTAAACAAGACTTTAGAGTCTCCTAGACGTAACATATCGGCCGTTAGACGAGAGTAGGCCCAATAGGCCATGATAGGGTATGGGCCAACAGATGGTGGCGGTTGGGGCATTACAAGCGTTCTGCATATACCCCTGAGGAAGGGGTGAGGTATGATGAGGTTTACAGGATTGAGAAGTGCTGGCAGAAAGTTGGAATACAGGTACATATAGCTAACAATTGTAAGTTTTCCCTGATCTTTTGTATGCATTGACCTATTCTTCCGTGTTCCATTGGGTTATTTTAAGGTCTTTTAAGGTTCTTTTCTACTTCTTGAAAGCGTGCGCTTTTTCTATACATATTCCACTTGAGTTTAGTGATGTGATATATTGCAGTGATGAGCATGTTATCATGGGATATATTCCACATACCTGTCTAAAAGAGAACAAAGTCCATCATGGGATTTTGATGTAAGTTTCAAGACATCTCAATTATAACAATTGGCGAGTTATCGAATTTTCTTTTACTGCTTCGTTATCTGTTATCTCTTCCCTGTACTTACTGATAATACGCTTACTTGATCAGGAAGGTGAAGGTCGTTGGAGATGGAGGAAGCCTCCACCTACTAGTAAAAAGTTGGTGAATGTTATGGATCCTAAGGAGAGGAAAATTTTAAAGAAAGCCATAAAGGCTGAACACTCGAATACTGTGAGGGCAAAACTTTTGAAAGGTCTGAGTGTCCAAATTCTCTAACTCTGCTGTTATAATGTTCTTTATAGTCTGTACCTTCCTAAACAATTCGAAGTTACCTTTTCGAGAAATGAGGCTCAAACTAAGATTCCCTGAGAACATTTAGTATTTTTTTTTTTTTGAATTAATGTTAAATTTATCCAAAAAATGTTGTTACAATAGGTGCAGCATAAGTTTAAGGTAGAGATTACTTAGCAAATTAAAACCTACAAACACAAAAACATGACAAACCAAGAAACACAAAAACATGACCAACCAAAATCAGAAACATTTTCGTAATAGCAGAAATCAGGCACGAGTAGCAAACCAAATGGAGAGGCATTGCCAAAACGCCGATTGTTCCTCTCTCTCCAAAGCGAGTAGATGCTAGTTTGGAGAACATACCTTAGGATGAACTGTGTTGTGTGATCAAATGATTGGCTAGAGACAAGTTGTAGAATGGCCTGAAAATGATCGCTGAACTGATGCCGAGTAATGCCATGGACGAGTTGCCACCAAAGCTGAGAGGTAGCCAGACAACCGAAAAAAAGATGATCCCGAGTCTCAATGGTAGTATTGCAGAACACACATAAACAATTCCCGTTTGAATGCCAAACCATTTGTCGATCTTGTGTTGACAATCTATTCAAGCCAGCAAGCCAAGTAATGAAGAAGAATTTGGTGTAGCATGAGAGAACCATATGTCCTTTATCCATTGTTTGACGAGACCGTGATGGCGAGTCTGGATCCACGTTTCATGAGAGGAGAAAGAACTTTTGTATGAATCATTTGTACCCCGCCAGAGAGGAATGTATGCTGTTGAGTAGGAGGTAATCCGTCTAGATTCAATCTCTCGTTCGATGAGGCTTAAGGTGTTGGTGCAATGTCGCCTGGGCCTATAAGTGGTTAAAACTTCTGAAACTGAAGCGGAGAGCTTAATTCCCAAGTCAATGCAGCCTCTGTTACTATGGAGGTCGTGGAGGCGACCTAAGGAGCACCAATGATCAAACCAAAATGAAGTGGCCTCACCATTGTTTACCTCCATCTTGTGAAATGGTTTTGCTTGATCTCTATATTTAAGTAATTTCCTCCACATCCAAGAGCCAGCCTTGGTATTTCGGTTGACCGCCCAAAACGAGCTCTTCCGTATGAGATGTTTCTTCACCCAATTAACCCAAAGTGAAGATTGATTAGAAAGGAGATGCCAAATTAATTTGAAACAGCTCACCTTGTTTACCTCCTTAATGGAGCGAATGCCCAGCCCCCCTTCTTGTTTCGGCTTACACACCTCTATTCAAGAGACCATTGCCATCTTCTTATTTAGTTGTGGACCAGACCATAGAAAGGCGGAAGTAATGCTCTCGATTTCTTTGATGCAGGCACTAGGTAAACGGAAGGCTGAAATCCAAAAGTTTATCAAGCTTACAATAACTGATTTTAGTAGCTGGAGGCGGCCTGCAAATGAGAGGAATCGATTCTTCCAAGTCTCGATACGGCTTCGAATCTTGTCTATTAGGGGTTGACATTCTACCTTGGCCATTCGTTTAGTCATTAAGGGCCGGCCAAGGTATCGAACTGGGAGGACACCAATTTCAAAAGGGAATCGATTTTCAAGCTGGTTGCATTGTAAAAGAGTGAGACCAGCCACAAACAAGGTTGTCTTCGGTAAGCTAATGGTCAGCCCGGAGTAGCTAGCGAAGGTATCAAAAACTTTGATAATACCTTCAATAGAGGAAAGCTTCCCATCGGCAAGAGGTGTGTTATGTTCAGTTTGGCGCAACCTTGGATAGGACCCAAACTTCGATTCTGCAGCCCCCTTATCAAGTAAGGAGGACAAGACATTCATGCAGATGACAAACAGATAGGGTGAGAGAGAGCACCCCTGTCTCAATCCACGTTTACTTTGAAAAAACCCAGCCAGCTCGCCGTTCACTTGAACTGAAAAGGAAGCTGAGGATACACACAAGGAAATCCAATGGATGAACTTGCTTGGTAGGTGTAAAGCACGTAGAATATTCACAAGAAAATCCCACTGAATAGAGTGGAACGCTTTAGAAATATCAATCTTTATGGTGCAGTAGCTGGAGATGTTATCCTTGTGGTAATCTTTTATGAGTTCAAAAGCTAGGAAGACATTTTCCAGAAGATATCGGTCAGTAATGAAGGCAGACTGGTTCAGAGCAATAAATCCTTCAAGAATGTGTTTGAGGCGGTTGGCTAAGATCTTTGAGATCACCTTATACAAAGCATTGCAGCAGGAGATGGGGCGATAGTCTCTCATTGTGGTGGACTCAAGCGATTTTGGAAGAAGTGCCAGGATGGTGGAGTTGACGCCTTGTGGTAAGAAACCATGGACAAAAAAAGATTTAATGGCAAGAAGGAAATCCTTACCAATGATTGACCATGCTTGTTTAAAAAATTCGGCCGTGTAACCATCAGGGTCTGAAGCTTTATTGAAGGCATAGCAAAAATAGTTGCCTTGATTTCTTGATCAATCATAGGCGCTGTAAGTAGGCGCTGCTGGGCTTCGGAACAACGGAAGCTGAGCAGGTTTTGTAACTCCTCAACATTTGCACCTGAGTAAACATCTGGGCGAAGAGAGAACTAGTTAGAAAAATACCGTACTGCTTCAGCTTGGATCTCTTCTTGTTTAATAAGTTTATCACCATTGTGATTGGTAATCGCCCGGATAGAATTCCGAGCAAGTCACTCCTTCACACTATTATGGAAATAACGATTGTTTTGGTCTCCAACATCCAGCCAGTGTAGTTTCGATCTCTGTTTCAAGAAATGTTCTTCAAGTCCAGCGATTTTGTCCCAGCGAGTATAAGCCAAAGCTTCAGCTGAAATTGTGCGGGAATTCAGATGGGCGAGTGTTTGATTCTGACAAGCACACAAGTCCACGTAAGATTCTTCCACACGGCGAGATAAGTGGTGGAGTTTTTGGCGACCGAGGAGTTTTAGTAGGGGCTTGAGGAGCTTCAGTTTCTTAGAGAACCAAAACATTGTAGAGGTAGAGATGAATAATGCCTAAGTGGTATCCCAAAAGTGGTGTACCATTGGAATAAACTCCTCCATGTTGGCAATAACATTTGTGAACTTAAATGGATGCTTGGAACGATGCGGGTTTCCCTGGAGGTTGATATGAGCCCGCAGATGATCCGAGCAACCACCAGCTCCAAAAACAGAGCAAGAAGAAGGAAATGAATGCAGCCATTCATCATTGATAAGAACTTGGTCAAGCTTCTTACACACAAGCCCATCCTCTCGCTTATTGCACCAAGTAAATAAAGGACCATGGAAAGACATATCCATGAATAAACAGTAATTAACAGTATCCTAAAAGTCTTGCATTCCAGGAGGAGTATTGGAAGAGAAGGTACGGGAATGTTCCTCCAAATCTAGAATTTCATTAAAATCCCCAAAACAGAGCCACAGTTTGCCTCGAAGGATTGCGGAGTCCTGAAGCAGCTTAAGATCATGTCATAGTTCACGTCTTTCTTCAACGTAGTTGGAAGCATAGACAAAAGAGCAAACGAAATCGTCGTCAAAAGTCGGTAATTTAATGAGACAGGAGATAACCTGAGCACTCTTGGAGAGGACCAAAACCGTAACTGAGGAGCTCCAGAAAATCCATATACGACCACGGGGACTAAATTCATAATTTGATACCATAGTCCATTGCGGGAAAGCAGAGGCTGCGATGATAGAGGATTTACCTGACTCGAGTTTCCAACAACCCACCAAATAGCATAGAAGTCGACCTGATCCAATCCTGAACAACCAATTGCTTCTTATATTTATTAATACCTCGAATGTTCCAGAAGAAGGCAGCCATCAATATTTTTTGTGATTGTTCCGTCGTCCAGTTCCACTAGAAGGTGGCTTTGGTGCCTTATGCGAGTCTGAAGGATATTTCTTTGAGCTCTTTGTACTTCGTGGCATAGATGGTCTGAGAGTAGTAAGGTGGTCACCGCCTTGGTCGGTATAAGGCAACAGAACCTCGTCCTGTTGATTCGGGGAATTAATGGAGAGGACAACTTGGGCGGGGGCAAGAGCTGTAGAATCCGAAACAGAGTCAGTAGCAGCGTCAGGCGCAAGGACCGAAGCTAAAGCAGAGATTTGGTTCGATAGATGTGGAGCTTTCTTGGTGATCAATTGTCTCGTCTTCCACCTCCTCATTATCATCTACTTGGCGAAGGATATCGAAGCTAGATGGGGAAGCAATACGAACCTCTCCATAAACCAAAGCACAAGGTTTTTTTTTTTTGACCAGAACGAGGAGAGATTGTTGTCCAAACATTTTCAGAAGGAGAGGTGGGTAATCCCGGGGTTAGTTCTCCCTCCTCTCTAGCTGCTTGGGCGAGAGGAACCTCCAAGTCAGACCGCTCCTTATTTGTTTCATCCACCACCCGGTTCTCCATATTTTTGGGTTGATCAACCTCTAAGGGAGCCCGGAAGGTGGCGAGACAAACAACCATAGAATGACCTACAAGTACCACATCGGGGAGGAAGACATGGGTATTCATAGTCTATGGTAACCTTCTCCTCTTGAATTTGGAAGCAAAAACTGTTGGGTGTGTCTTTGGTAAGATCAACATCGACAAAAAATTTTGCTTCTTTAAAACTGGTTACAAGCTCGATGTCTCTATGAAGCCGCTTGGGAACGCCCAAAGGACTGGCCAAAAAACTAAGGCCCTTCCACGAGAACATCGAATGCGGAACCCATATAGGCATGGACTTGATTTCAGGTTGAGCATCCTCAACGATCGGAGTCCACTTAGAAACAAGCATCAGTATTTGGCAAATGTTCCACATCCCACGATGCAAAACACGGTGTCGCAGTTTAGAGTTGCGAATGCGAAACTTGATTGTTGTGGCGTTGACTTCAAACGCATCAATCTTGATGGATTTGTCCCCCAAAGGCCAAATCTTGTTGACAATTACATGTATTTGGCAATATGGGGTGTAGTAGACGGAAAGCGTCTAACCAAGAACTCATCCCAAAGTGGTGGAGCATCGTGGAAAACGTCCTCCGGAACTGAGATTATATCCATGCCTTCTACACGTTGAACATTGACATCAAACTTCGAGAGCCGAGAATTTCCAGCAACTTGACTCCAAGACTTCACCACCGGATCAGCTTTTGGTAAGACAACAATCGGCTGGTTCTCCACAACAGGGCCAAGCATCTCCGGAGAGACCCGCTCCACCGCTGGAAAGGACATGATCGGCGATGGAAGAGACCACCAGCAGATCCAGCTGGAAAAAAAGGAAACGGAAAAACAAACGAAGAATCGCCTTCTCGATCGCACTTTTTAAATTTTAATGTAGCAAGAGTAAAGTTAACTACCTCACTTTTGTATTAGGAAGTCAATATTTTCAAAATGGTTATTATGATCCACAAATATTATTCTGATCCACAAATATTCAGCTCTTTCTTTCCATCTGAACTATCTTTGGGTTTTTGTCGATGCAAAGTTTAATTGCCAGATCTGTCGGCAAGTGATGACTCTTCCTGTGACAACACCTTATGCTCATAAATTCTACAATGCATGTTTGAAAGCTAAATTTGCTGGGAAAACTCTAGTGAGAGAGAGAAGCATAGGTGGACGCACACTACGCGCATAGAAGAATGTCATGAACTGCCTTGTTGCCCCACTGACATTTCTGACTTTCTCCAGAACGCTCAGGTGAATCATTATCATATCTTCTTCTTGCATTGATTCTGAAACATATCACACTTCTTTCAAAGAATTTTATATGCATACAAGTGCAAATTGCATTAGCATTGATTTTGGCTCTGCTAGAAGTAGATGTAGTTAGTTTAATGGAAATATGTCTGTTTTTAGTTCCTTATGAAGATGCACATGATTGGATCAGCTCGCTGTTTGGATTAGCAGGCTGTTGGGGTCAGGACGCTGAGTCAGAATACAACAGGCTGATTAAGCTGACGTGGATGCGGGAGCTGACGTAGATTATTCGGAGTGAATAATGAGACATATCCAAGAAGACGAGGACTTACTTGGAGCCGAAGATGAAGATAAAGGCAAAGATATATCCGAAGATATTCTTGCAAGTATTTGAAGATCCGGCAATATCCTCTTTCCTAAAAAATAGGAAAGCATGTATATAGGTGTGTTAGGGCTTGGGGAAGCCGCTAACACTCTTGGGCGTTTTTGTGAGATTTGTAACTTCGAAGCAACAGAAAAAGCTGAGAAGGTGAGTGTGTTTTTCCATTCAACTAGGGTTTTGTAATCTTCGTGTGGGTAGATTCTAAACTAGGGTTGCTTGGGTTGTTTACTCTTCCTTGAGATCATTGAGCAGATTGATTCAAGGTGAGTTAGAGCTTAGGATTTGTTTTAGTCGGGGTCAAGTCTATTGGGTAGAATAGATTGTGTAATACCGAAACAAGGTGATCTTTGTAGAGATCAGAGTGTTAATAAAACAGATCAAAGCGTTGGCTTGGCGCTTTCCAAGCATATATTGTTGTGTACTTCGTCTCTATACTCTTACAATTGGTATCAGAGCGGACGCCTGATCTAAAGATTGTGATTATCTTTCAAACAGGTGAGATCTTGCGACAAGAGTATGGAGAATTCACAACAGTATGCTGCGATGCACAGGATACTGAAGCTTGATGCTGAGCACTATGGGTACTGGAAAGTTCAAATGCAACAATTGATTCAAGGGATTGATCTGGAAGCTTGGGTGGCTGTTGAAGAGGGATTGACACATCCAACAACAACTGGTGCTGATGGGAAGGTGGTTCAAAAACCAAAGAAATCTTGGAGTGCTGAGGAGAAGCTTGAGGCAAAATTCAATGCCAAAGCACTGTCTGCTATCTTCACCTCTCTGCCAATGAATCATTTCTCTAGGGTACAAGGATGCAAATTAGCAAAGAAGGCTTGGGACATTCTGCAGGTGTCATTTGAAGGGACCAGCAGTGTGAAGAGAACTCGAATTGACATGCTGGAATCGGAATTTGAGAATTTAACAATGAGTGCTGGTGAGACTATTGATGACTTCAGTAGCAAGCTGAGTTCCATTCGCCAAGAGGCTATTGTGCTGGGAAAGAATTATAAGGATAAGAAGCTGGTCAAGAAATTCCTCAGGAGTCTGCCGTCTAAGTTTCAGTCTCATAAATCTGCAATTGAGGTAGCTCTGAATTCTGATGAATTGAAGTTTGATCAAGTTGTTGGGATGATGCAAGCCTATGAGCTTCAACTGAAGAAAAAAGATCAGTCGAATGGTAAAGGACTGGCACTGATGGCTGAGGAAACTCAGAAGGATGTTTTCGAGGATAAGGTCAGCCTGATGGTCAAAAAATACTTCCGGAAGTTTGAGAAAGGACAACGAGGAGGAGGGTCCTTTCAAGTCAAAGCTGGTGCTGAAAGAAACACTAAGAAATCCGACAAACAGTGTTCTGAGTGTGAAGGAATGGGTCACTATAAGGTTGAGTGTCCAACCATTAAGAGAAGGAACTCTTTGAGATGTTATGAATGCAATGGATATGGTCACACAAAGAATGATTGTCTTACAACTAGTGGAAGGAAAGAAAAATCTTTTGTGACAATGAGTGAAAGTGATTCTGATGAAGATGATCAAGAAAATGGTGAGATTGTCAACAACTTTGTGGCTTATCTGGGGATTGTTAAAGAAGGAGTTGAAACGCTGTCAGATCAAGAGGAAGAAAATCAGGAATCTGATTCTGATGAGGATCAATCTGAGTTTAATATAATCACAGTGTTGATTGGTGAGCTGGCAACAACGAAAGAAGAGAAACATGCTTTGATTGTGAAACATGCTTTGATTGTGAAACAACAGAACCTACAGAAGTATATTGATCAGTTGAAGAGTGAGCTCAAGTGTGAAAATGCTAAGGTATGTGAGTTGGAGCAGCGGCTTGCAAGTCAACTGAAGAATATCAAAATGCTGAGCAGAGGAACCAAAGATCTGGACACTATTTTGTCTGCTGGGAGGATCAGTAACACAAAGTGGGGTCTAGGATATCAGGGAGAAGGCTCAACAAGCAATACCAAATTTGTCAAAGGAACAGTGTCTTCTGAGAGACAGAAGCCTAGCACACAAACCAGATCGTTGATCAGGACACATCGCAGAAATGAAGGACAGGTCAACAAGGGATACAAGGTTTTCAATGACAGGGTTAATGGATGTTGGTATTGTGGGAAACTTGGTCACTACAAGGCTTACTGTCACGATTATATGTCTCGGGTTGTTCAGATTGTAAGGCAGAAGAAATTCTACTCAGACAGCAGATTGAAGAATCAGGTATGGGTCAGAAAGCAGGATCTCTATTGTAATGTTGCTTACACTATTGAAGAACCAGAACTCACCACAGAGAACGAAAAATGGTACTTTGATAGTGGGTGTTCCAAACACATGACTGGGAGTCAAGATAATCTAACCAAGTTTGAGAAGATCTCAGGAGGACGTGTTACTTTTGGAGATGGTGCAAAAGGGAAGATTCGTGGTAAGGGTGTCACTGATGGAGACACAAAACCAAATCTTCAGGATGTCTACCTGGTCGATGGCCTGAAAGCCAATCTGATCAGCATCAGTCAACTGTGTGACATGGATCTGGATGTTACATTCACCAAGACTCACTGCAAGGCTGTAGATAATCAGGGGAGCATTCAGTTGGAAGGTAAGAGGTCTGAGAATAACTGCTACATGTGGAAACCAAACAGAGTATGTCTCAGTGCTGTGACTGAAACTCACACCGAAATCTGGCACAGGAGGTTGGGGCATCTGAATGTTTGCACTATGGTGAAGCTATCAAATCAAGAGATAGTCCGTGGGCTGCCAAAACTGAGATTGGAACAGAACTTTGTCTGTGGACCATGCACCAAAGGGAAGCAAATTAAGGTACAACACAATGTTGTTCAGGATGTAAAGTCAAAAAATGCCTTGGAACTTGTTTATATGGATTTGATGGGTCCAATTCAAGTTGAAAGTATGACTGGGAAGAAGTACATTCTTGTTCTAGTGGATGACTTCACTAGGTACACATGGGTCAGGTTCTTGCGTGAGAAATCAGAAACCTTGGAAAGCTTCAGGATTCTGGCTTTGCAACTGGAAAATGAAAAATGGGGAATTAAGAGTATACGAAGTGATCATGGTGGGGAATTTTAGAATGAGCTCTTTGACCTGTTTTGCAAAGGCCATGGGATTGTCCATCAATATTCTGCACCACGTACACCAGAACAGAACGGTGTGGTTGAGAGGAAGAACAGAACTCTGCAAGAAATGGCTAGAGCAATGCTGCACGGGAACAATGTTGCACAACACTTCTGGGCTGAGGCAGTGAATACCACGTGTTACATTATCAACAGGGTATATGTCAGAAAAGGTACAAACAAGACACCTTATGAACTGTGGAAAGGCAAAACACCATCAGTCAGTTACTTTCATGTTTTTGGATGTATTTGCTACATTCTGAATGATAAAGATCAGCTGGGAAAGTTCGATTCCAAGAGCGATGAAGGCATTTTCCTTGGTTACTCAGGCACTAGCATGGCCTTCAGGGTATTCAATAGACGGACTCACATGGTCCAGGAAACAGTGAATGTCGTCTTTGATGATGCCTCATTCATCAGACAGATGATTCAACCACCGGCTTGTGAAAATCTAGAAACTGATGCAACAGAGCAACTGGAACAAGTCTCTGAGGACATCGCAGATGTGCATGCAGGAGATGCAGATGTTCCAATCACTCAGGTGCATCGGAATCACTCTAAACAAGATGTTATAGGAGAGATTCAGGGGGGCAGAGTTACCAGAGGAAAACAGATTGATTTCAAACAGATGCTTGGCAAGCATCAGAAGGATGATAAAGCAGAGGATAGCCGGACTCAGACAACTGAGGTGGTTCAGTTTGCGTGTTTTGTGTCAAGCCTAGAACCAAAACATCACAAAGAAGCATTGGTTGATGAATATTGGATAGCTGCTATGCAAGATGAACTGGAGCAGTTTGAGCGCAGTGATGTGTGGGATCTGGTGATTAGGCCACAGGATGCTAATGTGGTTGGCACGAAATGGATTTTCAAGAATAAGACTGATGGGAGTGGAGCTGTGACTAGGAACAAGGCTCGGTTAGTTGCTCAGGGGTATTCTCAGGTTGAAGGAGTGGATTTTGATGAAACCTTTGCACCTGTGGCAAGGCTTGAGTCTATCAGGTTCCTGTTTGGAATGGCTTGTGTACTGAACTTCAGACTACATCAGATGGATGTAAAAAGTGCGTTCTTGAATGACATTCTACAGGAAGAAGTGTATGTAGAACAACCAAAAGGGTTTGAAGTTTCAGGTAAATTGGATCATGTTTACAAGCTGATGAAAGCCTTGTATGGTCTGAAGCAAGCACCAAGAGTCTGGTATGAGCAACTGACTACATTTCTGATCAAACAGGGCTATGTACGTGGGAGTGTGGATAAAACACTGTTTGCATTGGCAAACAACAGTGGTTTACTCATAGTACTGATCTATGTTGATGACATTGTGTTTGGTTCTACATGTCAAGAGCTTGTTGATCAGTTTGTGGAGAAAATGACTCAGGAGTTTGAGATGAGTATGTGTGGTGAGCTTACATACTTTCTGGGGTTGCAAGTCAAACAGACAGATGAGGGGATATTCGTCACACAGAGTACATACTCCAAAGGACTGATCACACGGTTTGGTTTGGACAAGTGTAAAGAAGCAAGGACTCCAATGGGAGTAAATGAAAAACTCTCAAGGGACGAATTGGGAGAAGATGTGGATGAGAAACTCTACAGAGGAATGATTGGGAGTTTGCTGTACCTAACAGCAAGTAGACCAGACATCTGTTTGGCTGTAGGAGTCTGTGCAAGATATCAAGCAAAACCTAAGATGTCACTTCTCTTGGCTATGAAGCGGATCATCAAGTATGTCAAGGGTACAGTCAACCTGGGTATCTACTACACCAAGGATACAAACAAGAGCTTGATGGGTTATTGCGATGCTGATTGGGCTGGTTCTTTGGATGATCGTCGAAGCACAAGTGGTGGCTGTTTCTTCATGGGTAATAATCTGATCTCGTGGAACAGTAAGAAGCAGAACAGTGTATCACTGTCAACAGCAGAGGCTGAATACATTGCACTTGGAAGTGGCTGCACTCAACTCATGTGGATGAAACAGATGGCTGCTGACTATGGTATGGTTTCTGATCCTTTATTGATTTATTGTGATAATGAGAGTGCAATTAACATAACAAAGAATCCTGTTCAACATTCACGAACTAAGCATTTTGATATTCGACATCATTTCATTCGTGAGTTAGTTGAGGAGAAACTGATTGTAGTAGACCATGTAAGCACTGATTATCAACTTGCTGATTTATTCACCAAGCCTTTGGATTTTAACAGATTTGTTAATCTGAGAAAGGCAATTGGTGTGTGTGAGGTCTAATGTTTCTTTGTAAGTAATGTTGGTCAAAGACAGGGATAAATGCTGGAACAGACCATGGAAATCCTAAGGATGTATAGAGAGTCAGCTGTCTGTACAAACAAAGGTGTGTGGAAAAGAGCTGCCTGTCATGCCGGTCTAGGGTCATGTACTTAAAAAGTTGTCGTGAAGAAGGAGGTCAAAGAGCTGAGAAGAGGCATCAATGTGCATTCCAATCAAAAGAGTATCAGATGATTTAAAAAAAAAAAAAAAAAAAAAAAAAAAAAAAAAAGGGTTAAACATCTGGTACGTCTCCAACAGAGCCATGTGGAAAATCAATAACAAAGGGAATGCACAAACATCAGCAATGGAGAAGTCAAGTGATATTGCTGATGCAAATCAGGAGATTCAACAGAAGATCTTTCACATCATACATTGTGAAGATTACTCATATCTGTTGGATCTAGGCTCAAGGATGTGTATCATGAGAAAGTCAAGGAAAAATGTTTGTGATTTGATACACTCCTTATTTTGCACTCTTCAAAGGTAATTCCAGCTGCCTGCTTCACGTTGATGATGACTCCAAGACTAAAGGCATGACAGTGTGAAAGATTAGACACTAAACCCAGATCTGACTCTTGAAGATTCAAAAGGTTGTGGTAGTCTCTGGTATGAGTCATGAACAAGTGACTGACTTACAAAGCACTGAACAAGATCAAAGGAGTGTAAGAAGTTGATGATCAGGTAAACTTGCATGGGTACTATAATTTTGGGTCACTTACTGGATCATGAATGAATATTCTTGTTGATGCATGAAAAAATGGTATAAGTGAATGATTAATATTTGTGCTCATCAGAATGGTGATGTCTGAGCAAGGATTCGATGGCATATGTGCACTAATCGTTTTTACTTGAGTGTGTCAGGCTCGATAGTTTACAGGTCCAGTCAGAAGCCCATCTATTTCTCAGGCCCGAAATGTTGAAAGGTCGCGGCGGTTTCTTCATGAGCGATTACTCAGGGAATTAGGGTTGCCACTAACCACTGAGAAATCAGGGATTTGAGCGTTTAAATCACAAAGATCTCTCCAAGAATCAGACATTCGCAAACTCAGATCACAGAGAGAAAATCAAATTCCACGAATTTCTCACAAACGATGGCATCTCAGAGATCAACACCATCGCGATTTCCTATGGATGGACAGACAGCTGATTCCGATTCGTACGAAGCCGCTGTGGATCCAAACACTGCCATGGTGGTTTATCAAGAGCCCATCGCATCTCCCATGGTCGATCCTTGTGAATCTCCAGCCCCGCCTGTGCTAGGAGAAGTAGAGGGAAGCTCGAATGTGGGGTCCAAATTCCCCGAACAGTCACGGAGCAAAAACCGTGCATCTGTTGCTGCTCCCAACACGGGACAATCCAGACCACCGAGGGGAGAGTCTCCACAGACAGTGGACCTGACCGACTCCCAGGAGACTGTTCCAATCAGCCAGGGACAGGAAACAGCAATTGCCTCTCGACTCAAGAAGCGGAAGGAATCTGAGTCCTCAATCTCTAAAGCTGTGTAGAGGACAAGATTGACGAAAGATAAGGGGATTGCGTTGAAGGAGCCCTCTGAAACCTTCGACAAAAAGAGGTTCATGTCGCTGGATGCTCAGAAGAGGTGTGCTGTCCTGAAGACCAGCAAATTCATCGAAGAGAAAGAAGTTTCCTTCGGTGATGATGATGCAATCAAAGATTTGATTGAAGGAGCAGGGATGGTGGACACGGTTCAGGATCTGCAGGACTTTGATGTTCAGATCTTGAGGGAGTTCTGGGCTAATCTACCAAGTGTCAAGGTCGAGACTGCTTCAGTGAATGTGCTTGTTAGAGACTGGGTCTATGAATTCTCTCCTGCACGGATCAATGATCTGTTCACACTACCTCAGGTTGATGAGAGAACCCACAGGATGCAGATGGCTGGGGTTCTAGAAGATGAGCTGGCTGAGTTTATGACTGGAGGCAGTGTCAAGAGCTGGAAAGGGATCCAGTACTCTCAGTTCACTGATGAGGAGAAGATGCTGTACAAGATCTGCTGCTCAAACTGGCTGCCTATTATAAACGATGCATATCCGCAAGCAGCCAGGGCTAAGCTCATCTATCTGATGGCGGAGAAGGCACCCTTCAACTTTGGCAAACTGGTGTATGAGCACATCCTTCAGCTGGCTTTGAATGTGCGTTCAAAGTTCTATCTCCCGTTCCCCAGCCTGGTCTACAAGCTGCTGATGGCACAACATCCGATTCAATCTGCTGAGCAACAATCGGGTGTAGCAAAGAAGAAGAAGGCCACCACAGGCAATAAGGGGATATCTGCATCAGCCTCTGGAATCCAGTCGGGAAGGGTCTCTGATCGCCGAGCAATGAGACTTGCAATTCAGATCCTTCAGCAGGCACTAGAAGCAGGTAAGTCTTTCTGTTCTGAATCATCTGTGTGCATCTGATAGCATTGTTTTTGACTAAGTTATGCACTCAACCAGGGGGAGATGATTCTGAGTCTGATTCGGGCAAAGATGATGGGGGAGATTGAGTTGTGGGGGAGCTGATGTTTTAGCTTTGTTTTGTTTAAGTTTCAGACCTGTTTAAGAACTCGTTTTTTTATTTTGGTTTGTAATATTTTGAACATGGTTTTTAATTCACTCTCTTTGTGGCATAACCTTGATTCATGTTACTGTATATGATTTGCTGGTTATGTGCCATGTTACTGTGTATGTTCTCTGCTCTTGTGATTGACTGGCAGGATAAGGAGGATGGTTGCTTGAGTATCAAACTCAGTCAAAAAGGGGGAGATTGAAGATGCACATGATTGGATCAGCTCGCTGTTTGGATTAGCAGGCTGTTGGGGTCAGGACGCTGAGTCAGAATACAACAGGCTGATTAAGCTAACGTGGATGCGGGAGCTGACGTGGATTATTCGGAGTGAATAATGAGACATATCCAAGAAGACGAGGACTTACTTGGAGCCGAAGATGAAGATAAAGGCAAAGATATATCCGAAGATATTCTTGCAAGTATTTAAAGATTCGGCAATATCCTCTTTCCTAAAAAATAGGAAAGCATGTATATAGGTGTGTTAGGGCTTGGGGAAGCCGCTAACACTCTTGGGCGTTTTTGTGAGATTTGTAACTTCGAAGCAACAGAAAAAGCTGAGAAGGTGAGTGTGTTTTTCCATTCAACTAGGGTTTTGTAATCTTCGTGTGGGTAGATTCTAAACTAGGGTTGCTTGGGTTGTTTACTCTTCCTTGAGATCATTGAGCAGATTGATTCAAGGTGAGTTAGAGCTTAGGATTTGTTTTAGTCGGGGTCAAGTCTATTGGGTAGAATAGATTGTGTAATACCGAAACAAGGTGATCTTTGTAGAGATCAGAGTGTTAATAAAACAGATCAAAGCGTTGGCTTGGCGCTTTCCAAGCATATATTGTTGTGTACTTCGTCTCTATACTCTTACACCTTATCTGCCAGTATCATCAAATACTTGCATGATATCTATAGATTATTGATTTTGTAATGTGATTGTGTGGCAAAAGCTCTATATAGAAGCCTATAAACCATAAATTTAAGTGGATTTTAGTATGTCATTCACTCATTTGATGCTTCCATCATCAAAAGTTGGAACTGTAGCAAATCTGATCATACGATATTTTTACCATTATTGTGATCACAAATTGAGGAATAACCTCTTTTGGTGAAATGTGTGTAAACAGGTCAATAGAGAAGTAATGGAAGTGATAGAGAGGCTGAAGAACCAGGAAGAGGACAGCATGGAGCCTGAAGGTGAAGGCTCAGGTACCGACTCTGAAGAAGAAAATCTGGTCGTGTCTGAAGAAGCTGAGCAACCATAGAAACAGATTAAGTTGGACACTGACGCAGTAGTTTCTGCGACTGTCGTTGAATGTGGGATGAAGTAGGTAGGGGCCTTCCAATGGTTTTTTTGGATTGAACGAAAAAAGTTTGAGGCTATATGGTTTTGTTTTGGAACTTAACTGAAGGAGAAAAAAACTCTAGTACCTGATGTCGTACGCAACATTTGTGGAACGTATGTATTGCGATCTGTTTATTTTGGATTTTACTACAACTGAGTTCTAAATATATAACTTAAAACTTGGTGCTCTGGTTTGATTTTATTCTTTCTTATTTTGGATTTTCTGGGTTATTAGGTTTTAGAACTCGAATTGGAACCATCTGGTAAACAGTGAGTTCTTACTATAGAATGGATGTTGTCTCATTTGGCTAATCTAATCTAGGTTCTACTTAGGTTCAATTGTTCTCTTTTGTATATTTTGTTTTTTGTCAATTTGGATGTTCAATTGGTTGCATCTAAGATGTTTAATGCGTTTATAGGTTATATATAAGTACTTAAGTAGATTTTGTCCCCAAAAATAGGTTATATAAGTAGGTTTTTAAACATATATAAAATTTTCAGAAACTGACTAAAACATATTTGTAAGGTTCTATATTAAAATTCAAATAAAGCAAGTTTATAAAACATATAAAGAAGAATCTTACAAAAACTTTTAGTTGTAGTCTTAAGATGTATAAACTTGTCTATAAGATTTTATAAGGTTCCTTATGTTTATGTCTAGTATACATTTTCTATAACTATCTAAACATGAGGCCGATGAAATGGATTAATGGAATGTGCACAAATATTGACAACTTTTGCTCTTCCCCTCACAAATTTGGTTGGTTGATTTTGTTGGCTTTTTGTATTTGTCAAGTCGCTGTTTATATAGTGTACATAGACGATAGTGAATTACCTATTGATATTTACTTGATATCTTACAAACAATAGAGTATAAATTATTTGTGAATCGATCAGTACCTGAGTTCGTGCTCAATATTTGTGGAACGTACGTATTGCGATTTGTTATTTTTGGATTTTACTACAAGTGAGCATGAGTTGGCACACCACTCATACTTAAGGTTACACATTCATCCTATAATATGCTAAAAGTCTCGCACATTGGGAAGAAACTACTTAATATGTATCAGAAGAACTAGTCCTGGGCAAATTAACCAACCAAAAAGTACCGACTTGAAACTGAACTGGAACCTATCGAGAAGAACCAAACTGATACCAAACCGAAATCCTAAACTTAAGAACATAAAGGACCGGAACAGAACCGAAATATTTCAGGTACCCGAAAATATTCGAAGTAGAATTATTATATCCAAAAATCTTGGTTATTTTTAGACCGAATAACCGAAAATATCCGAAAAATATCTAAAATACCCGAACATAATCTGATTATTAAATTCTCGATCTTGTTTATTGACAATTCTGAGATCTAACCTGTGCATGAAAAAACAATGAAGAGTCCACGAACATGGAGTGTACAAAAGAAAAGGCTGAGAATCAAATTTGGAGAGACCTTCCTTTGGAGCTTCTAAGCTCAGTAATGACTTATCTTGAAATTAAGGATAATGTAAGAGCTTCTGTTGTATGCAAATTGTGGTATGAAGCCGCAATTTCCGTTAGGGTTATAGACCAATCTCCTTGGCTCATGTGCTTCCCTCAAACCAATAACACTTACGATTTTTACAATCCATCAAACCGCAAGATATATGCAATGGAGCTGCCTAAATCATTAGTTGGCTCTATTGTTCATTACTCTAAAGATGGTTGGTTACTTATGAGCAAAGACGATTCATCAGGCTTTGTCTTGTTCAATCCATTTACTGTGGATGTTGTGGTCTTGCCTGATCTTCAGTTGTGGAATTATTATCAGTTAGTGGGTTTCTCTTGTGCTCCTACATCAAGCGAGTGCGTGGTGTTTACAATCAAGAATTATGATCCTAGCCATGTCACTATCCGCTCTTGGAGTCCCGGTCAAACAATGTGGACTTCAATGCAGGTTGAGTCTCAATTTCTTGATCTTGATGATAACAAAGTTGTCTTCTCAAATGGTGTGTTTACTGTCTCAACCAAAGTTTTGATACATCTTTACGCACATGGAATGTTCTTGATGTACGACCACCTAGATGTCCCGATGAGGAGAGTTGGAATGGAGGAAGGTTCATGGTGGGTTATAAAGGAGACATATTTGTGATACGTACATATGAAAACAAGGATCCTTTAGTGTTTCAACTCGATCTTGCATGAGGTACTTGGGAGAAAAAAAAAGTCGATAGCTTAATTATTTTTGTGAGTAGTAAGTCATGTGAATCGAGAACTTATGTCAACAAGGGGATGTTAAGGAATAGTGTATACTTCCCTACGTTAAGTTACGATGAGAAACGCTGTGTGACGTATTTGGTTCATGAAAGTTGATACCACCCGCGTGAGCATAATCTTGATTGGGGAAACCAGCTTTCTTCTGATGACGACATTTGGATCGAGCCTCCCAAGAATGCTTTTGAGCTGATTTTAAAGTATTTTGGCAATGTTTGTATGGAGCTTTCACGAGTTTGAACCAGTCACATCTTAGATGTGACACAGCTCCACTAATATGTTATATATATGATGAGAGATTGGAAAAAGAACTGTTTGTATAGGGTTTCTCAAACAGATTGAGCTGTAAGGTGAATCAATTTTTGTTTTGTTTTTTGCTACTATTGTTCTGTCAACTTCTTGCTTACCGTGTGAGCTTCATTAACTTGATGATTTTATCGCTCAAATCCCATGATCAAGAATCTTGAAGAAGTAAGTGACAATGCTTCTTCCGCTAGTGGATTCAAGCTCCTCTTGTTCCTTATTTGATAAAGAAAAAATTACCTTTCGGTCAAGATTTTCATTGGTTGATACGCCTCTTTCCCGAGTCGGATTGAAACCTGATATTTTACCAACCCGAATCTGCAGCCCATCTCCCTGTCCTTACATCATCCAACATCTCTGACAACTTCCCTTTCGCTTACCGAGTCCATTTATCCCAAACTTAAGTCAAATTAACTACACCACGAACATTCCATCATTCCTAAATCGGGTATGAAATATTACAATGTTCTCTTTAAATATTTGGACCATATCATTGAAACGAAATATCTACAGTTTTCCATAGATAGGAAATAGATCATTGCCAATTCTGAGATTGAGTATCATACTTCTCCATTTGCAAGTTATTCTTATTCACCACTGGTTATTCAAGCGGGCTGTGTTAAGTTTTATAAATTTCAATTTAAAATCAATTCGTGATAAATAGATTGGTCGTCTTTTATATATACTAGTCAACTTCATTTCTATCTGAAAGATGTGGGATTTTTCTCCACCTGCCTTTTTGAGATAATGACTCCTCTAGCCATTGACTTCGACATAATCCAACCATATAATTAATTTGGGTTTGATCGGTCGGACCAATTTCAGGTCAGAAAAATTGGACTACTTCTTGGGTCGGATTGATTATAGTTCAGACGGGATAACGTGTGTTTGAACTCTGATACCATGTTATGTTTCTCATGCTTCTAACTAGAAAATAATAGGTAATGAGTTACTTCGTCTCTCTAATATATTAGTCAAGTTCAATTTTATTGGATGTTGGAGATTTCTCTACAAGAGGTATCTACATTTTAGTTGGTTAGCTTCCATATACGGGTAGCTTTTAATTAATTATTCTTGAAAAAAGTATAAAACGAAAGAGAGAACAAAATTATAAAAATAAATATAACCTATAACCGTTTTACCAAAACAACCTCACATTATTTTAATTGTGAATTAAAATTCAACATATTTCAATGAAAGAAATAAAAAAAATTAATCCATTTTAGCGAAGAAATATAAAACCCCTATAAATCTTAATAACAAAAATAAACACCAACAAATTTAAATTTTAGATAAAAACACTAAGAAACTGAAAATAGTACATTAGATCAGTTTTCAGTCGTTTCAATTTTTTTTTTATTGTATTCTTAATATTAAAATACGCATGTAGCTACAAAGCGTTTTTGAAATGCAGCTTCTAGACCTGTCTACAAGGTTTTGTTAGCTTTCCTTTTGGTTTCGTTGTGTTGGAGATTGTGCTCAAAAATTTTGAGATGTGAAACCATCTAATTCACACATCAAATATTGTGAATTTATTCTTAGGATGAAACTATGACATGTAGGGTTTGTTAGGAGATCGTGATGCGTAAGTATCTAATTTGCTTTTCTAACTGTTATATATATATATATATATATATATTTTTTTTTTTTTTTTGGCGATTTAACTATCATTCACATATATCTCATAAATGTATGACATGAAAAAACAAAGATATATATGAAACTTCACCTGAATTAGAGAGTGTTATTGTTTGGGCGATTAGGATTTTGAAGTTTTTCCTGCACGCTAGGGTTTAGGCGCCGGCAACCACCGGTGGATCTCATGCCTGAGCCGGAAAATTCTGTCAATTCGGGGGATGATTCCTCTTCTCAAATCAAGGAACAGTCCTATGCAGCAGTGGTGAATAAGCGGCCATCGCTTAAGAAACATAGTCTAATTGACGGTGTTCCTACGATCCAAGTTCCAAATGAAGGATTCAGTTCCTCTTTTGGAGGATTTTCTCGTTGGTAGATTTCGTTCTACTACTCCTTACGTCGCCAAGATCCATGTTATTCAATAAGTTATGGTCCCTTAGTGATAAATCAGTCATAATATATGTTTTTAAAAATAATTCTACATTATGGTTTCCACCCTTCAGCTTCTTTTCCACAAGTATCTCACCTGGCTTTTGCCGATGACATTATGATATTCTTCGATGGGAAGTATAAATCTTTGGAAAATATTGCTGATTGCCTTGATGACTTCGCATCTATTTCAGGGCTCATCATGAATAAAAGCAAGACGGACCTATTCATTGCAGGGGTAAACGATTCAGACACCTCACAGCTGGCATCCCTCGGCTTTAGGATAGGCTCTCTGCCAATTCGCTATCTTGGACTCCCTCTAATGCACAGGAAGCTAAGGCTAGCTGACTATAGACCATTGATTGACAAGCTTCAAAGTCGCTTCTCCTCTTGGTCTTCTCGTGCCCTGTCTTATGCGGGAAGGAAAACTCTTATCTCCTCTGTCATATACGGTACTATCAACTTTTGGCTCTCTGCTTTCATACTGCCAAAGGGATGTTTGAAAATTATGGAAAGTCTATGCTCTCGTTTTCTGTGGAATGGGGATATTACTAGGAAGGCAGTGTCTAAGGTTTCTTGGCAATCTCTCTGCTTACCTCCAGCTGAGGGTGGTCTAGGTTTTCGATGTTTAAATCAATGGAATAGAACTCTCTGCTTGAAATTGATTTGGAGACTATTCTCTGCTAATGACTCTCTGTGGGCCGACTGGATGTGGGTAAATCGAATTAAAAATGATGTGTTCTGGAGGTTGGATGTTAAAATGCAGACATCATGGACTTGGAAATCGCTTCTTCATCTACGACCTGTCGCCCAAAACTTCATCAAAGGACGTTTGGGAAATGGTAAAAAACTCAGTTTCTGGTTTGATTATTGGACACCCCTAGGACCTTTACTTAATTTTATGGGTCCTTCGGGTCCATCCCAAACGGGAATCACACTACCAGCGACTGTTGCACAAGCCTCATCTCCCACAGGTTGGAATCTTCGATCAGCACGATCACACCAAGCCGAACTGCTTCATATGCACCTTACAACGGTAAAACATCCCCTATCCAATCCTTCACCCGATACTTTTACGTGGTTGGTGGAGGGGGGAGAGCGAGAAACGTTCAGCACAACTGAAACCTGGGAAATTCTAAGGCGGCGGCATGAACCTCTACCTTGGACTAATCATGTCTGGTTTAAAGGTGCCATACCGCGGCATGCCTTTACGTTGTGGCTAGCGTACCTTAGTAGACTACCCACTAGAGCAAGGCTAAGCAATTGGGGCCTACAGATCGATACAAGCTGCTGCTTATGTGGCCTTGTTCTTGAAACAAGAGATCACATTTTTCTTCAA
The DNA here is from genome assembly GCA_900406565.1 of Turritis glabra. NCBI lineage: Eukaryota > Viridiplantae > Streptophyta > Magnoliopsida > Brassicales > Brassicaceae > Turritis > Turritis glabra. Next base: position 79,428 of record OVBN01000002.1, on the reverse strand, counting down.
TGCGAGGTGAGTAAGGAACTTTGGTTACAGGCAACAAGGCGATTGGGATACAATCCGTTTACCATCCCCTCTTGGGCCGCGTTCTCAGCCTGGCTTGATATCGACGACTCAACATCTCTCCGACCACTTCGGCGACTCGTTTCGCAGTCAACTATTTACACCATCTGGAGGGAGCGAAACAATAGGTTACATAACCACATCTCCACAAGCGCTGACGCCTTATTTAAGGTTCTTGACAGGCAGGTTCGCGATGCAATCCTGGCTAAGCACCGATCCAGAAAACAATTTGCAAATGCTATGCAGGTTTGGCTAAGGTTTCACTAGTTAATTTCGGATTTTAAAATCCAATCGTTGTTTCTCCCTTGTTTTTTAATCTTTTTTGGCAAGGAACAATCTGTTGTGTTATTGCTTTGTAATCTTTACAAACTTTTTCATCTAATAAAAATTCACATCCTTATCAAAAAAAAATAATAATAATAATAATAATAATTCTACATCCGTGAAATTCCGAATTAGAGATTCGTCAACCATAATGAGAGTTCTGCATCGGGGAATGTGGAACACTGCAGGTTTACCAATGATTCTTGAAAACTGGTCTCCAATCCTAGAAGAAGCGTAGCCTGAAATCACATCAATGCCCCAATGGGATACTTTGAAGAATGTTCCTGTAACACCCGTCTCACTCTCTCTCGGGAACGGCGTGCCATGTGTAACACCCGTCTCACTCTCTCACGAAAACGGCGTGTTACCGTAAATAACTTTTACCACAATAACTCCAATAACATCCCAATAAAATCTATAAATCCATAACACAATTGTTTAATTTAAAATATTGCGGAAATACGAAAACAACTGATCAAACCCAAAATGACACACCCCAACACGTTAAGTACGAACTACTCGCCAGACTCACCTGAAAGGGAAAGAAAGAGGGGTAAGCAACAGGGGAGTCACTCAGTGAGGTATGGGATGCTAAATCCGCATGTCACTGCCTCAGTTTAAGAAACTAACCACAAAACAGTATAGAACCAAACATGAACAAACACAGCACTTACAGTGCTCAACCAACAGACAATTGTCCTAGTATGGGATAGTGCCCCATCACACCCTCCTGCGAACAGCGACGATTCCGGCGCCAGGCGGCGGCGCGTGGACGTCAGCCCGGATGGGCTAGCGGCGCGTGGAGGCGCATGGCGGTGCATCCGGCAGTGGTTTCGGCGGCGTCCGGTGGCGTCACGAATCCGATGGTGACCTTAGATTTGCGAGATTCGAAGCGGCTAGAGAGATATCTTAAAAATACTAAACGACCCGAAACTAAAAGCTTCAAAACTCGGTTTTCGGAGTTACCTTCGGTTAAATTCGGCGGTTACTTGGTCGACCTAGGCTCGGGAGACGGTTCGACGGTGGTTCGCGGTGGCTCTCTCTCCGGCATGGAATTTCTGCAGAGTTTCGTTACTCGGGAGAGTTTGTTGAAAAATATGTTGTATTTATAGAGAATGAGATAGGGTACCTAGGGTTTTGCAGCTGGGATTGGTGGGCTTCAGAAAATATTAGACTTGGGCTTGACACAACATTTGGACTATTACAATTCTCCCCCACTAATAAGGAATTCGTCCCCGAATTCTTATCCAGACTCGACTGCCCGTTTCGGTCCCTAAACAGTTCTGGGTAGTCTGACCTCATCTTAGCTTCGGGCTCCCAAGTCTCCTCCTAAATATCGCCTCTCTCCGAACGAACTCTGACCTTCGCAACCATCTTTCCTTGTACGTCCTTTTCTTGATGCTCTAAAATCTCTACTGGTCGACTTGTCACAGATAGATTCTTACGAAGATCACTTGGAGGATGCTGCAAAATAAGCTTTGGCTCCCTGACAATCTTCCTCAAAACTGACACATGAAACACATCATGGAAGCCCGATAAACCTAACGATAGGTTACTGCTCCAATCCACTCAACAATAGGGTATAGCCCCATGTACCTCGGCTTAAACTTCTTTTGCTTTCGAGTCTTAGCACCTCCCAAAAATGGCCAACACTTGACGAAACCCAGACAGACGAAGCTATGCGAAGCTCCAGTATCAAACAGCGTATACGCTGGCCTACCCCCAACAACAACCGATCCTACACGCGTTGCTAAATAAGAACGAAACTCACAAAAGACTAACCACGGAAACCACAACAGGAAAGAAAGAACTAGAAAATAAAATTAAATATATACTGGCTATCGGTTCCGCTCCCTTGTACTTTCTGACATCAAACACTCGTGAAGCGATGGCTTGACGCTTGGGCAGTGGTGGTGGAAGTACCTCTCCATTCCTCTTGGGACACTCTTTGGAGAAATGCCCCTGCTAACCACAAATGAAGCAAGTCCTAGGTTCAACTGCTGGTGTTGCGGGTGCTGCGGCCTGTCTGAAAACTGGTGCAGCCACTGCCTTACCCCGACAGTCCTTCGCCAAATGTCCACTCCGTCCATAGGAGAAACACTTGGCACACTCTCCAAAATGGTGGCGTTTACAACAGAAACAACGAGGTGGTCCTGACTGACCTACTGTCCTCCTCTGTGTCTTCGGAGCCTTTCCGAACCTTTGCTGCGATACCTTGTTGAGCTTCTGCTCCTCTGTGAGTTGCATCTCCTGAATGGCAGCCTTCTCTACCAGCTCCAACATGTTGTGGTAGTCTCTCACTGCACAACGGTTGCGAATCTCCACTCGCAACCCCTTCATGAACCTCCTGATCAGCTTCTGCTCATCCATATATTGTCCAAGGATCCTACGTAGACGATTGAACTCCAGCTCATACTCTTTGACAGTCATCGTACCCTGACAAAGATCCTGAAACGTATTCTCCTTCTCGTCCATGACCTCTCGAGGAAAATACTTCCTAGTGAACTCTCTCTTGAAGTCATCATAGGTTAGCTCATATCGTCCACGTGCCCCCTCAACAACTGCCTCCCACCAGGCTAGGGCATCATCTCTCAAGTACTGGGTAGCCAAATCGAGACGATACTCGATGGGGCACCTCATATGGTCAAGGTTGCGCTCTAGCTGCCTTCTCGAGTTATCAGCAGCGGTAGCATCCACAACTCCTCCAAACTCATGTCCTTCATCTGCCTAATCAACTCCCAGTATATATGACCCTCTCTGATTCTGGCAGGTGGTGGTGGCGGGAATTACTCATGATCAACTGGTTTGCAAATATCACGACGCATACCCTCAACAGCCTGCTCTCCACCCAACTGACCCTTGAACCTCTAACGGTACATCCTCAGCTCCTCCAATAACTCCGCATGACCTGCGGCCTGCTCTGCTCCCTGCACAACAGCTGGTTGTGCCTGCTGCTGCGCCTGTTGCGCCTGAAGACCAATCTGTTGGGCCACCTCTTGAGCTGCAACTCGAGCAGCTTCCTGTGCAGCTACCCGTGCTGCTTCCTGAGCAACCTGCCGCACGACATCCTAAGCAGCCTGCCTTGCTGCCTCCTGAGCAATCTGTCTAATCGCATCCTGATCCACATTCTGAACAGCGGGTCAGTCAACCTCAGCCTAGCTGCCTTCGACGTGGACACTCTCAACTACTTGCTCACGCAAAACAGGCAATCCTGAACATCTGGCGCTCTAAGAAAGGATAGTCCTCATCTGAAAGGAAACAACTCGGTTAGCTGCGCTAACCAACAACACACTAATACTCGACAGAAAGGGGTGTCATTTATTTTGAAATTCTTCCATCCCACAAAACAACTTTAAAATAAATCCGGATCATAAATATTTCCAACTCTTAATTTTAAACCTCGCTCTGATACCAAATTGTAACACCCGTCTCACCCTCTCTCGGGAACGGCGTGGTGTAACACCCGTCTCACTTTCTCACAGAAATGGCGTATTACCATAAATAACTTTTACCATAATAATTCCAACAACATTCCAATAAAATCTATAAATCCATAACATAATTGTTTTATTTAAAATATCGCAGAAATACGAAAACAACTGATCAAACCCAAAATGACACACCTCGACATGTCAAGTATGAACTACTCGCCAGGCTCACCTGAAAGGGAAAGAAAGAGGGGTGAGCAACAGGGGAGTCACTTAGTGAGGTATGGGATGCTAAATCCGCATGTCACTGCCTCAGTCTAAGAAACTAACCACAAAACAGTATAAAACAAAACATGAACAAACACAGCACCTACAATGCTCAACCAACAGACAATTGTCCTAGTATATGTATATGTAACAAACACTTAACATAAACAGTATGAATAAACAATTGGGTTGAATCATCTATATTCCTATGACCAATTTAAACAAGCAAACTAGCTAGACTCGATGATAGAAACATATCACATTTAGTTACTAAACTATCTGTATAGAAGTTTGTAGAATAGCCCCCACCTTTTCAAAGTAAAATACTGCGGTTTCTGAACCTCGAATGATTAAACCGACTCCGGATCTGAAATCAGAACAAAAAATCAAGTCAGACGGTCTTCGAACGACGAAAAGCGGTTTTCGGGTCAACCGGTCAAAGTCAACAGTCAACCCCGAAAAGTCAACGGTCAACCCGAACCGGTCAACAGTCAACCCGAACCGGTCAAACCGGGCCAGTTAAGCTAAACCAGAAATCAATTTCAAAATCGAACAGGTTAACCTAAACCAGAAATCAAATCGATTTAAACAGGCTGGTTAACCTAAACCGGTCGGCGGCGAGAATTCCGGCGACGGCTTACCAGAAAAGTCACCGGCGGCAATGCGACAGTGAACGGATGGTGACTCCGGTGAACGGCGACAGTTCCAACGACAGGCGGCGGCGCGTGGACGTCACGCGCGGATGGGCTGGCGTCGCTGGAGGCGCGTGGGCGTCACGCGCTTCCTTCGGTCGTCTCGTGGCGGCACGTCTGGCGGCGATTTTAGCTGAGCTTGGTGTCTCCGGCTTCGTCTTGTCGTGACGAATCCGATGGTGACCTTAGATTTGCGAGATTCGAAGCGGTTATAGAGAGATCTTAAAAATACTAAACGGCGAAACTAAAAGCTTTAAAAATCGGTTTTTGGGAGTTACCTTCGGTTAAACTCCCAGAATCAGAAAAGCAAGCTTCTATAGTTGTTGTATCAGAAGTAGTCCCTCAAGATTCAATAAAAGCACAAGCTACAGATATTAGAATTCAATCAAAATCGAATGATGCAGAAGGTTGGTCATTGGTCTCTGATATATCATGGTTTTTACGATTTTTAACCATAATATAAGTCCTGTTTTTAGAGTCTTTTTAGTGTTTTTGTTTCTCTATCGAGTCATTGTAGGTTCAGGTACGTTTTGGACTCATTGGATGCATATTGGGATGATTGGAAGCATTTGGCTTTCTGTAGCTGAGAAGAGCAAGTTGGAGATCACAATGGATGCTGGTGTCGATCGACACTGCCTCCTAGTGTCGCTCGACACCGGTCACCACTACTTATTGCACACGAGTTTTAAAAACTTTTGAAAAATTGCAGAATAACCCAGAAGTTTTCCCTAATTGCAAGACAAGTCCCTGACTTATTTTAGAGTATAAATAGTTGTTTTTAGAGTTTTAGAACATATCTTATCTTTACTTTTGGCAATGGGATTTTGAGAGCTTGTTGGGAGAAACAGATCAGAACTCATTGTAGAGAGAAGATTTCGAACTCCCTTTATTTCTATTTTTATGCAATTTATTCAGATTATGATTTGTGTTACATTGATTATGTCTAAGTAATCCACTTGTTAGATTTAGGATTTTTCTAGGGATAGGATGAATTGTTGAATTGGATTGTTCTATTAGGGTTATCATATGGTTCTTCATCTAGGTTGAGATTAATGCTAGTTCTAGACTGATCACCGGGAATTTAGATCATAGGATGATTGATAGACACGAAAGTGTTATTGATTTCCTGAATTAAACATTGATGAGCAAAATACCTATCTGCAAAGACATTTGATTTAGGGATTTTGTGAACATATCGAACTTGGATTTAATGCATGTTTTGATTGTTGAATTTGCAAAGAAATTTGGGATTCACTGTTATAGACATAGATAATCTCTGCAACGAAAGTTGATTGATTTGAATTTTGTGTTTTGAGTTCAAGAACGGATCTTAACTAACCCTGCAATGCATATCTGTTTAACAATTCTGAATTCCTGAAGAATTTCCCTAAGTCTAGCCTTTTCCATATTTGAATTCATAACTTTTACTTTTGTTTTACTGTTTTACATTTCATTATTTACTATTTAGCTAAAATCCGAATTTCTAATGTATTGTGTGAACATCAGTCTCTGTGGATTCGACCCCTAAGTACTGCACTGATCTCTTAATTTGAGAGAGTAGCTCTAGGGATAATTTGAGCATATCAAAATTTGGCGCCGTTGCCGGAAACTCTTGTTTCACCATTAGATTTCTGTTAGGTTTATGCCTAATCGCAAAACCAGGAGCAACAAAGATCTTCAGCTTGCAAATCCTTCCAACCAAGACATAACAAGAATTGAACGCACTAACCGCAAAGCAAAGAAACTTGCTGCGATGGATCACTTCGTTGTTTTGGTCAGGGATGAAGCTGGAGTACTACGTGATCAAGAGGGCCACGTGCGAAACGAGCAGGGCCAGAAACTTGATGCTGAGGGTAATGTGATACCCGAACCCGCCGTTGGTGTCGATCGACACCCTGCTGGTGTCGCTCAACACCCACCTGCTATCGAGGCTCCGGATTTGCAGGCAGCTGCTGCTGCTGCGGTTGCTCGTGGCAGGACACTAGGGGACTACAACAGGCCAGATCAGTTCTACGCGAATCGATCTGCGATCATTCCCCCACGTTTTCAGAGGAATGACTTCTAGCTGAAATCCACATACTTCACTCTTGTGGGACAGCATCCCTTCCATGGTCTTCCTCATGAGCAGCCCATGGATCATATTGAGAGGTTTGAGGATCTCGTTACAAGCATTAAGGCTAATAGGGTCTCTACGGATTTCCTCTTCTGCAAACTCTTCCCTTACTCTCTTGGTGGAGAAGCAGCTTACTGGGTCAAGCAATTGAAGCCAGGATCTCTGACAATTTGGATGGAGACCAAGAATCATGGGTTCAGTGAGGTACAGTTGTTGGGTATCTTCTTCAGAGGTATAGATTGGAGGTATCAGATGGCTCTGGATGCTGCGAGCAATGGTAACTTCAACACCAGGTATCCTGAGGACGCTGTTATCTTGATTGAGAACTTAGCTTCTAGCAACAACACGAAGAACGCTGATTATGAGAGAAAAAAGCTAGCTGGTAGCTCTGAAGGTGGTCAGATTGCTGAGGTCAAGGCCAAGTTAGATTCAGTTCACAACATCCTTGTCGGTAAGAAGTCTGTTCATTTTGCTGCAGAAGTTGAGACCTTTGAGCCAAAAGGAAGATCAGAAGAAGAAGTGCAGTTTGTCAATCAGGCTGGGTTTCAAGGTCAGCGATATGGTAACTACCAAAGGAACAGAGGCTACAGTAGAAACAGTAAGCGATCGAACTTTGCAGGTAATCAAAACTTTTTAGCCTATCCTCCAAGGCCAGACTATCAGAAGCCTTATCCGACCAGCAGTTTCAGCAGAAGCTATGAAAATTCTTCATACCAGAAACCCTCTCCGCAGACTCAAGATAGCGATGTTAAAGCTATGCTAGAACATATTTTGGAAGGTCAACAGAAGATTACAGTAGACTTCAACGGGAAAATTAATGCTCTGTACACAGACCTGAATGGGAAGTTTGAAGCTTTGAGCATGCATGTCAAGAAGCTGGATACTCAGGTTGCTCAGACTGCTGGGTCTGTAAAGCGACAAGAAGGATTCCTTCTAAGAAGGATTCCTTCCAAGAAGGACTGATGCCAATCCTAAGCATCCCTGTAATGCCATCTCGTTGCGGAGTGGAAGGACCCTTCAACCTGTGTTGAAGCGTCTCACAACAGACGAACTCCAGGAGTTGGAGGATGTAGATGATGAAGAGTCTGGTGATCAACGACCAGTGTCGATCGACACTACCACTATGTGTCGATCGACACCAGTCGCAACTTCGGAGAAATCGACGTATGACGGAGAGAAATCGACCAAGGTCGACACCGAAGACTCGACACAAGGTACCAGTGTCGACCGACACAACGTCGGTGTCGCTCGACACTTTCCAGAGGATAACAAGAATTCTACGTCTGACGGACCAAAATCGACCATACTCGACACTGAGGTGTCGACACCAACAACCAGTGTCGATCAACACCCCCGTAGCGTCGATCGACACCATGAGCGATCACAACCACGTTCAAGCGACATTTTTTCTCAAGTTGCAGAATGGGTATACAAGCCTAAGGTTCCCTATCCTAGGAACCCTAGGAAGTCTAAACAGGAGTTGGAAGATGCGAGATACAAGGCCATGATGGATAAGCTCATTGTTGAGATCCCTTTGATTGATGCGGTGAAGACTTCTCCTGTAATCAGACGGTATGTGAAGCGGATGGTGACCAAGGATATGAATGTTGAACAAAGTGTGATGATGATCTCTGCTCATGTCAGCGCTGTTATCCAGAACAAGATCCCGGACAAACTCCCAGACCCTGGAAGCTTTGTTTTTGACTGCAACATCTTCTCTGACAGGTTTGCACGTTCTTTGTGTGATTTGGGTTCTAGTGTCAATTTGATGCCTCGATCTGTTGCAGTCAACCTTGGGATGACTGATTTTCAATCAACCCGGATCACACTTATTCTAGCTGATCGTTCTATTCAAATTTCTGATGGTGTACTTGAGGATGTTCCAATAATGATAGGGGATTGTCTCATTCCCACTGACTTCATGGTTTTGCAATACGAGGAAGAACCTAAGGATCCTCTGATTTTAGGAAGACCTTTCTTGGCTACAGCTGGTGCCATCATTGATGTAAGGAAAGGACGGATCGGGCTGAATGTGGGTGACTTGGTGATGAACTTTGATATGGATAAGTTAGTTAAGCGACCTACCATTGATGGACAGACCTTCTACGTGGATACATTATCCAATCTTGCTCAGAATATTTTCCACAAGATGCACCCTGACGACCCTTTGGAAAGGGCTTTGCTCACTCCTACAGAGGAAACAGAGCATCTAGATGACATTGCTGCTGGGTATGTCAAACTAATGGACGCAAGCGATCAGATGACGTAGTCAACAGGTACAGAGGAGTGTATTGCAACTTCTGAAAAGGTTGCCCTTGTTAGTGATTGGAGTGCAGAGAAAGCTCCTAAGGTTGATCTCAAACAACTCCCTGCAGGGCTAAGGTACGCATTTCATGGTGAAAACTCTTCTTATCCTGTCATTGTGAATGCTTCTTTAAATAACGCAGAGCTCACTTTATTGCTAAGTAAGCTACGCAAGTTTCGCAAAGCTCTTGGCTATTCTCTTGATGATATTGCAGGTATCTCTCCAGATTTGTGCATGCATAGGATCTACCTTGAGGATGAGACAAAGTCGTCAGTTGAGCATCAGAGAAGGCTGAATCCAAATCTGAAGGAGGTTTGTTAAGAAGGAGATCATGAAATTGCTGGAAGCTGGTATCATCTATCCTATCTCAGACAGCAATTGGGTCAGTCCAGTGCATGTAGTTCCTAAGAAATGAGGGGTTACAGTGGTTAAAACTGACAAAGATGAGCTGATCCCTATACGAACAGTGACACGGCACAGGATGTGCATTGACTACAGGAAGTTGAATGCTGCAACCAGGAAAGACCATTTCCCTCTGCCCTTCATTGATCAAATGCTAGAAAGGTTAGCCAGTCACTCGTACTACTGCTTCCTTGATGGGTATTCCGGGTTCTTTCAGATTCCAATCCATCCAGACGACCAGGAGAAGACTACTTTTACTTGTCCATATGGTACTTTTGCATATCGCAGGATGCCATTTGGACTTTGTAATGCTCCTGCGACCTTTCAGCGGTGTATGATGTCGATCTTCATTGACATGATCGAAGACTACATGGAGGTCTTTATGGATGACTTTTCTGTTTATGGGTCTTCCTTTAAAGACTGCCTGGACAATCTGTGCAAAGTGCTAGCTCTGTGCGAAAAGAAGCATTTGGTTTTGAACTGGGAGAAGTGTCACTTTATGGTTCGCGATGGTATTGTGCTTGGGCATCGGGTTTCAGAAGCTGGGATAGAGGTTGATCGCGCAAAGATTGAGGTGATGACGAGTCTACCACCTCCAAATTCTGTGAAATCAGTGAGGAGTTTTCTGAGACATGCAGGCTTCTACAGAAGATACATCAAGGATTTTAGCAAGATTGCCAGGCCACTAACTGCTTTGCTCTGCAAGGATGTTCAGTTTGAGTTCGATGCTGATTGTCTCTCAGCATTCGAACAGATCAGGCAAGCATTAGTGAGTGCCCCTATTGTCCAACCGCCAGATTGGAATCTACCTTTTGAGGTAATGTGTGATGCTAGTGACTTCGCAGTTGGGGCTGTTCTGGGGCAGAAAAAGGACAAGAAACTTTATGCCATCTACTACGCCAGTAGAACGCTTGATGACGCACAGAGGAATTATGCAACAACAGAAAAGGAGCTGTTGGTTGTTGTGTTTGCTTTTGAGAAGTTTCGAACCTACTTGGTAGGATCTAAAGTGATCGTCCATACAGATCACTCCGCTCTCAAATACTTGATGCAGAAAAAAGATGCTAAGCCGAGATTGTTGAGATGGATTCTTCTGCTTCAGGAATTCGACATCGAGGTCAGAGACAAGAAAGGGGTCGAGAATGATGTTGCTGATCATCTCTCATGGATTCGAATTGACGATGGTGTCCCTATTCATGATTCTCTACCTGAGGAGACCATCAACTTTATCGAAACCAGATTTCAGCAAGATCTACAAGCCTTCTTGCAACATAATCTGCAGAACACTTATGGATTGGCTTCAGTGTCGACCGACACCAACAGGGTGTCGCTCGACACCTCATACGTCAAGACAGACAGTTGTCGATCAAGCGATGGTACACTCGACACACATCCTCGACACATGGTCTCGGTGTCGACCGACACCACTTACAGTGTCGATCGACACTCCTCGTTTGGTGTTCCAGAATTGGAATGTGAAGACTATACTGCTTCTGTTGCTGTTTCACCTCGTCCATGGTATGCTGATATTGCCAACTACCTCGCTGCAGATGACGAGCCGGACAACTTCACCGGGTATGCTAAGAAGAAATTCTTGCGAGAACTCAAGCGCTTCTACTGGGATTAGCCGTACTTGTATAAGCACTGTTCAGATGGGGTTTACAGAAGATGCATTGCGGAATCTGAGGTTTTAGATGTGTTGTTTCACTGTCACGGGTCTGACTATGCAGGACACTTTGCTACCTTCAAGACAGTGTCCAAGGTTCTTCAAGCAGGGTTTTGGTGGCCTACTATGTTCAAGGATGCTCATGCTTTCATCTCCACATGTGACACCTGTCAGCGCAGAGGAAAGAGCAGCAAACGACATGAGATGCCACAAAACTTCATCCTCGAGGTTGAAGTCTTTGATTGCTGGGGCATTGATTTCATGGGTCCTTTTTCATCTTCTTTCGGGAACAAGTACATTCTGGTAGCTGTTGACTACGTTTCAAAGTGGGTGGAGGCAATTGCTAGTCCTAAGAATGATTCTGCGGTGGTTCTTAAGCTGTTTAAGACCGTTATCTTTCCTCGCTTTGGAGTTCCTCGAATTGTGATCAGTGATGGCGTTTCACACTTCATCAACAGGGTCTTTGAAAAGTTGTTGAAGAAGCACGGGGTACATCATCGCGTTACCACTCCTTATCACCCTCAGACAAGTGGACAAGTAGAAGTGTCCAACAGGCAGGTCAAAGAGATCCTAGAGAAAACAGTGAACAAGACAAGGAAGGATTGGTCCGCTAAATTGGATGATGCGCTTTGGGCTTACAGGACAGCCTTCAAGACTCCATTGGGCACCACACCGTTTCATCTGCTTTATGGGAAAGCCTGTCACCTTCCAGTGGAATTAGAACACAAAGCAGCTTGGGCGGTTAAGATGATGAATTTCGACATCAGGTCTGCTGTGGACAGGAGAATGGTTCAGCTGAACGAGTTGGATGAGATAAGATTCCACGCCTATGAGAACTCTAGGCTGCACAAGGAGAGAACAAAGGCCTATCATGATAAGAAAATCATCTCCAGGAAATTCGAACCGAATGATCAGGTACTTCTGTACAACTCTCGTTTAACTTTATTTCCTGGAAAATTCCGTTCTCGTTGGTCAGGTCCTTTCACCATCAAGGAGGTTCGACCATATGGTGCTGCTGTCCTCATAAACTCTGACGACAAGGAGTTTACTGTGAATGGACAAAGGGTGAAATATTACTGGGCGAATGCCGCCATCCCTGACGGATACATTATCTGTTTGGAAGATGCACCCTCTGCTTAATCAACTGCCAAGTCAAGCTAATGACTTAAAACAAGCGCTGAGTGGGAGGCAATCCACTGTGGTTCTATCTTGATCGGAATTTCACGATCTATCCATTCCCGTTCTCCAATTTCCAGATCCGTGGTCATGGCATCGCGTAAGAGGAGAAATCTGGGCGACGGTGAAGCTTCATCATCTCGACCACTGCGAGCCACCGCCGCAGACTCCACCTCCATGAGCTGCCACACCTCTGTCACGTCCTCCTTGGCCTAAGCGAGAAGACAAGAAGATTGTCTCGGGTCGAGTTTGGGAGAAATCCACAAAAGAGGAAACCGAGAGCGACAAATGCATATACAGGGACATCTCAGAGGATTGGGATGACTACGACATGCTGTTCTACAACGCTTGGTTAGGAGTTGAGGTTCGACCAACCCGTTTTGCTGATATGGACGCGATGAGGCGAATGGGGATTCGCGAAGAGGTTCTGAGGCTCCTGCGCAGGATAAGGTTGGGTACTATCGCGACCAAGCAGTACGACCTGTTCCCTGATTTGGTTCGCTAATTCATTGCCATCGCACGTGTCTATTACACGAACGAGGTCGTGAAAAATGCTCAGGAAGGTACGCTTACTTTTCTGATCCGGGGAGTTCGTTACAGGTTACCTCTTCGCGACCTGTGTGATATCTATGGGTTTTCGAGAGACCCAACAGGGGTGGCCCTTCCCACTGTCTTTTATGACGCCCAGGTGTTTTGGTCCTACTTTGGCGAAGGACGCTATGACTCCAAGACGTCCACACAGACAGATGTCAGACACCCTGTACTGAGGTATGTCATATGCCTTATTGGGAACACCATATTGTGCAAAATGGAACCTGGGAAGATGCGTTTGTCTGAGTTGATTTTGCTTTATTATGCGATTTGTCATCTTTGTGTTGAGGGTTGTGAGTGGCCTGAGTTGGATGACAATGTCAACGTAGGCGCTGTGTTTGCACATCATTTGGCCTCGTTGAAGACTAAACCGTTTACAGACAGAGGTTCTAAGACAGAGAGTGTGGGTAGCCTCTTGACACCCATCTTTAGGCATTTTGGGATTTCGACAGACAGTTGCAGCATTATCACCAGGCGTTCCCTCATGGATGCGGAGCACCTGAGGAGTGCCCGTTGGATTAAGCCTGAGTGGCTTTGGTGTTTCAACGATTCTAGAGGTTCCCATCTGATTCAGCTGCCACAGAGAGATCTCACGGGCATTACGGATGACCCTCTGCGCCTCAGTTTCCAGCCTGACTCACGCCTCCTGACTGCAGCTCCACCGTCTCGAGTTCGACGAAGCAGCTCTTCTCGATCAGCCACAGCTACTGCAGAGGATGCTCCTGTTCATGGCCTTGCTGGAGGTCCACCCATTGAGCTTCCACCTACACCAGCGATTCCCATGGAGACCGCAGATTTTCAGCGCTATGTAGCTGACAGCTTTCAGAGCATATGGCAGGCAATCTCCAGGTTGTCTCGTTGCGGGTGTGTGCGTCCCTCGACCAGGTCTGCTCCTTCTCGCCGTGCACCCACTCCTTCTGATGATGAGGCTACAGATGAGGACTAGTCCTTCGTTTCGTCATGGTTCTTTTTCTTTTTTCTTATTTTTCTTTTTCTCTTGAGTCATTTTTCATTATTTGAGTCAGTTTGTCAGCTACTATTTGGATTATGTATGGTTTATGTTGTTCTATGTCATTGCTTTTGATCTGTGTGTGCGTGTTTACAGTGTTCTATGGATTTAGATCAACATTACGATTTTTCTTGCTAGAAATCATTTCTGCAAATAGGCATGGTGTCGATCGACACTGCCTCCTCGTGTCGCTCGACACCGACTTCCATTTACAACACCAACGATATGCACTTGGTGTCGATCGACACCAACGTTGGGTGTCGTTCGACACCAGGCACATGTTACTCCATGACTCTCATTGCTCCATATTGTTCCATTTGGTTTCTTTTTCTTTTACCACCACTTACTTTGGTATCACTGGGGACAATGATTCTCAAGTCTGGGGGAGGTAGTCGCTGACATTGTGTTTGTTTTTGTTATACTTATTTGTTTTTATAGAGTCAAATTTTATTTGTTTTATTGAGTCAAAACTGGTCGGGAAATTATGATCTTCCTTCTTATTCTATGTGCGTGAGTGATTAATGATGCAGATTCAGTTCAGATGCGACTAATGAAAAATCCAAAAGCTGATCAGTAAACCAGAGAGACCCATATTTTGCATCAGTTTCCACACAAGCTGGAGCTAATTTCTGAGCTCTTCCTTTTACCTCATCAATGCAGCTGGTTGTTCATAGGGCTTGACTCCCCGTTCCTACCTAACAAATGAAAGCCAAAGCAAAAGTGATGGTACTCCTCTCCCTTATTCATAAAAAAAAAAATGTGTTTTTACAAGCATAAAAGATGAGATGATTTTCTTTTGAGTAAAGGGATAGGAAAATTTTCAACGACCCCATTATTTTACTTTGAAAGAAATGATCACACGAAAGTTGGAAGCGAGGTTAGGAAAATTTCCTGTGATACCATTATTCGCCTACACTTTCGATATAATAAAAAAAAAAGAGAAAGAACACAAAAGATGTTGAGAAAAGAATAAGTTTGGGGAAGAGAAAGAGTACCAAAAAGATGTGAAAAATGGGCTGGTTTGTCATGGTACTGAATGGGAATGAGTCTAGATGGTCTTTGGCACTGATTTCATTGATGAGACCCAGCGATGAAGGCTAATGGAAATTGTTGTGGAATTGTGGGGTGAATCTGGGGTACAGAAAAGCTTACGGAGAAGTACATGGAGGTTGGATTTGAATTGGTCTGCTAAGCATATGGATTTGGTTTGAATGCTCAATGCATTAGTTTAAGAGAAAGGGAGTTTCCGCTATTTTCAACCTTCTTTCACAGGTTAAGTTTTTGTTTTGCTTGAGGGCAAGCAAAGGCCAAGTCTGGGGGAGTTGATATATCATGGTTTTTACGGTTTTTAACCATGATATAAGTCCTGTTTTTAGAGTCTTTTTGGTGTTTTTGTGTCTCTATCGAGTCATTGTAGGTTCAGGTACGTTTTGGACTCATTGGATGCATATTGGGATGATTGGAAGCATTTGGCTTTCTGTAGCTGAGAAGAGCAAGTTGGAGATCACAATGGATGCTGGTGTCGATCGACACTGCCTCCTAGTGTCGCTCGACACCGGTCACCACTACTTGTTGCACACGAGTTTTAAAGACTTTTGAAGAATTGCAGAATAACCCAGAAGTTTTCCCTAATTGCAAGCAAGTCCCTGACGTATTTTAGAGTATAAATAGTTGTTTTTAGAGTTTTAGAACATATCTTATCTTTACTTTTGGCAATTGGATTTTGAGAGCTTGTTGGGAGAAACATATCAGAACTCATTGTAGAGAGAAGATTTCGAACTCCCTTTATTTCTATTTTTATGCAATTTATTCAAATTATGATTTGTGTTACATATATTATGTCTGAGTAATCCACTTGTTTGATTTAGGGTTTTTCTAGGGATAG
This sequence comes from Turritis glabra, assembly GCA_900406565.1. NCBI lineage: Eukaryota > Viridiplantae > Streptophyta > Magnoliopsida > Brassicales > Brassicaceae > Turritis > Turritis glabra. The sequence continues at coordinate 63,513 of OVBN01000002.1, read as the reverse complement.
GATGAATTGTTGAATTGGATTGTTCTATTAGGGTTATCATATGGTTCTTCATCTCGGTTGAGATTAATGCTAGTTCTAGACTGATCACCGGGAATTTAGATCATAGGATGATTGATAGACACGAAAGTGTTATTGATTTCCTGAATTAAACATTGATGAGCAAAATACCTATCTGCAAAGACATTTGATTTAGGGATTTTGTGAACATATCGAACTTGGATTTAATGCATGTTTTGATTGTTGAATTTGCAAAGAAATTTGGGATTCACTGTTATAGACATAGATAATCTCTGCAACGGAAGTTGATTGATTTGAATTTTGTGTTTTGAGTTCAAGAACGGATCTTAACTAACCCTGCAATGCATTTCTGTTTAACAATTTTGAATTCCTGAAGAATTTCCCTAAATCTAGCCTTTTCCATATTTGAATTCATAACTTTTACTTTTGTTTTACTGTTTTACATTTCATTATTTACTAGTTAGCTAAAATCCGAACTTCTAATCTATTGTGTGAACATCAGTCTCTGTAGATTCGACCCCTAAGTACTGCACTGATCTCTTAATTTGAGAGAGTAGCTCTAGGGATAATTTGAGCATATCAGTCTCACCACGAAAGGGTAGTAAAAATTACTATTCTCTCTGCAACTCGATTCTCTATTTTAAATGATACTGCGGATGAGCTAGATGCTCAGGTTGATGCTTCAAAGGTGGCGAAGGAGCCAGTGGGAACAAGTCAAGCCGAGATGAGTAAAACCAAGGAAGATACGGTTGCTATTGTCTACACTGCTGACAATTTTCATAAGTCTTACAAGGTAATGGAGAAGAATAGCTCAGTAAGAGCAACTTTATCCCGTAATTCAAAAAATTCGCAAAAGTCCACTTCGGAGTCTCTTTCTCAGCAAGCTAAGGTCCCCCCTAGCACCTCGAGTAAAAGAAACTCCAAGAAACGTCATTAATGTCTGTATTCTTTTGGCATGTTCGCGGCTTCAATAAATTCAAAAAACATTCCATAGCTCGTGATTGGATACAGCCGGATTCATTACAATTTGGGTGCTTATTGGAATCTACTTTGTTCATGGCCGGGTTTACTTCGCAGCATCGAGAAACTATTCTCCACCAGTTCCCCTTTGAAGCGGGTTCACTTCCGGTTACATACCTTGGTCTTCCTTTACTTACTAGAAGTATGACGCGAGCTGATTATCTTCATCTGTTAGAAAAATATCAGATCTTGTATTACATCTTGAACTGCTCGGTTTTTGTCATTTGCGGCCTCCAATTGATTAAATATGTGCTCTCTAGCATCACTAATTTCTGGCTATCGATTTTTCTCTTGCCTAGTAAGTGCATCTCAGAGCTTGAGAGTCTTTTATCTGCTTTTATGTGGCCTGGTCCAGATCTAAACTCGAGAAAGGTGAAGAGTGTTTAGAAGGATGTTTGTAAACCAAAACAATGGGGTTAAGACTACTATCGGAAATTAACACTGTGAGTGTTTTGAAGCTAATATGGAGACTGGTCTCGGCTGGGGGTTCATTATGGGTTACATGAGCACGCAACAACCTGCTTGGGAATGGTTCACTCTGGTCAACTCGTGGTAACACTTGCTCAGGATCCTGGATGTGGAAAAAAGCTTAAAATACAGAGACTTAGCTAGACCTCTTCACAAAATGGATGTAAAATCTGGAATGGAACCCTCTTTTTGGCAGAGAATCTATATGCCATTCTAGGCTCATGCGGGAGTATTGATCTGGGAATTGCCGCTGGATATTTTGTTGCCAATGCTATTGCTATTCACTGCCGTAGAAGGCATCGACTTGACATATTAAATCAGATTGAGGATGCACTTGACTCCCTCCGAACCAGAGCTGTTCAAACCGGTGAAGATGTTCCACTATGGAAAAGGAAAAACAACTCTTTTAAGTGTAAGTTCTCCTCCCAAGATACTTGGTACTTGATTCGGCAAGCAAATCCAGTTTGTAATTGGTACAAGGGTGTTTGGTTCCCCAAATCCACACCTAAGTATTCTTTCATAACTTGGATTGCAATTCATAATCATCTCGCGACGGGGGATAGATTGCTTAGGTGGAATGTTGGAGCAAATGGAGGTTGTGCTTTTTGTGGTGGAGTAGAGACAAGGAACCACTTGTTTTTCTCATGCTTTTACTCCTCCCAAGTTTGGTCAGCTCTTAGCCCATGGCATCGTTTACGACAAGCTGGGAGTCTCTTGTTCCCTAATTCACGGCTTCGTCTAAGTCTCGTCTACACACTCTTGTGTTGAGGTATGTTTTTCAACTCACTATCCATAGCATATTTCGAGAGCGCAATGGACGTCGTCATGGAGAGACACCAACTCCTGCTCCCAAGCTCACGAAAATGATTGATTAGAGTGTCCGCAATCGACTAAGCACACTGGCAATGATGGGTTCATCTGATTACAAAGGTGGCCTGCGTTTCTGGTTTCAAACTCATAGTCACTAGCCTCCCTCTCAACGTTGTAATTCTTTCTAAATTTTCATATATTTTGCTCTTATGTTGCATTTATTGTAAACCAAATTTTTTTGGTGAATATAATTTTACATTCATAAAAAAAAACAATGATATTTTCCTTATTAAAAACAAAAAAGAACACGACAATAAAACCGTTAGTGCAGAGTTCAAGAATATAACATTGAAAATAAATTAGTTAGGTTTTTTTTTTTTTTGAACGAAAATAAACTAGTTTGTTTAAACAACATGCATAGAATTTTAGATTTTTTTCTCCATTTTTTGGACTATATGAGATTCTTCATCCTCCGATGGAACTATTTCATGTTTATCAGATTCATCATCGCCCTTATGAATTATATCAGACTTCTAATTCCTCATCAAAATCTCTATTTTCTTACCAGTTTTTTTCTTGAGAGTCTTCATCAACTTTTCTAAATTAAAATTACCACTGACCATAACTTTTTGAGTATCCATATCCGTTGTGCATGCTTTAACACCTAATAACAACATAAGTATTATATTACCATTTATATCTTTATATATTAAATATATATATATATATATATATTGAAAATAAAAATATTTTATTTTTCTTGCCTTTGAATTGGCAAGATACTTCTCTGATATTTTTTGCGCAATTTTCACAATGCATCCCGATTTTCAACTCAGCTTCGGTTATAGTTACACTAGAAAATATTTCAATAGGAAAAAAAATATAGCATCGTAAATAAAATATAAAAGTTATAAAACTTTCACTAAAATCACATACATAAGTAGATATATAAGTCACTATACTTGTAACTTTTGTTTCTTCGTGACTGCCTCGACCAACAACCCATCACAGTCAAATTCTAAAAAAAAAAAAAAACATGAGTTGTTAATAATCTTATCACCATGAAATCTCTTATTAACCTTAACGCTCTATATATATAAGAAGAGAATTTCATACACGAAACATGAAATTTGTTAATCATATAATTAATTATATTATAAAAATATTACATATGTAGAATTTGTTTTGCACAAATAGATCTTATTAAAGGTGTTTAAATATAAAAGAAAGCAATTAATCAATTTATTATTTAAAAATTTAATGCATCCAAAAATTTTAATTATAAATTGAGATTCTTTTTTTCGTAAAACCTTACTTCAATTTAATATTTTTAATGTTTTGAAAATAAAATCTCAAATTTTCTTTACTTCTTTGTTGTTTTTCTTTCTAAAATATAATTTATTACATTTCTTAGTTATGTTAAGGGGGAAAATTATACACAGTATCTAAGTTATCTTAAGGGAAATAAAAAAATTTCTTCTTAACGAAAAATGTAATAACTCACTTTTCTAATTTAAATCCATATCATATAAGTACAATATAGACACATGTGAATTATTGTAAAGTATTGAGCATATATAAAATTAAGAATCTTATGTAGGTGTCTTGTCTAACGAAATACATTCAACCTTTAGTAAAGTCGATAAAAGCGGACTAAGTTACAATTACTTCTACAAACATAATTAAGTTATATATATATATATATATATATATATATATATATATATATTAGTTGGTTTAATATATGATTACATATATATTAAAACTGTTTTTATGCTTTTATAAGTGTATAGTAAGCAACTATATATAGTCTAAAAAGGATTGGGAAACATGTGATTATATTAACATTTTAAGCATCTATTGTAGTAGAAGTAGTAGTAATAAAATAATTAAGTACCCATATAAATTAAAAAAAAAAAATTTAATATTTAAAAAAAAATCAAATATTTTGTTACTTTAAAGGAGACATATATGCAGAAATAAAAAAGTTTTCAAAGGAGTACAATCGGAACCAATAGACATAATAAATCAAGCGGTAAGTGAACAATTGTTAGTGGGAAGAAGCTCAATTAAACCACATAGATACGTTTGAAATTAGGGAAACAATGGAAAGATCTTCACAAACACTAAAATGTCGAGTTGACGGTTCTTAGAAATTATCGGAACCTACTACAGGACTAGGGTGGTGGTGTTTCCGAGGCGAAGAACAAACAATATTACTGGGTGCAAAGTGCCACCGAAGGTGTTCTTCCCCTTTACATACGGAGATGGAAGCGTTATTATGGGCAATGAAAAATATCCTTACAAGAGGGATTAATTGTCAGGAGTTTGAAACAGATAACATCGAACTACTCTCAATGGTGCAATCTCCTGAAGAATTGCCAGCTTTCTCCAATCTTCTAGACGAGTTTGGTCTGCTCCGTAACTGTTTTTCTTTATTTTCTTTATCTTATATTCCTAGTTTGTGTAATATGAAAGCGGATTATCTTGCTAAGTCTTCTAAATCTCTCTCCTCTGATATTTCTTTTGTAAACATTTTTCCTCCAGATTGGGCTTCCAATCTTGGAGTTTCATTTTAAAAAATATGTGGTTGACAAAAAAAAAAAAAAAACATATATGCGAAATTAGGGGTGTCAAGTTGGTTAAACCAAACCAAACCAACCCATATTCATATGAATTTAGTGTGTAATGGATAATGAGTTAACCCAACTCATTTAGTAAATGGTTTGGATCAACCCATTATTCATTTGAATTAATGAATTAAATGAGTTAAATGAGTCGACCCATTCAATAATTTTCTTATAATTTAAATGATTATCATAACTAATAATTAATAATTATCATACTACAAGTATATCATCATCATACTACCATCATCATCATCACACTACCATCATCATTATTATACCCATCACAAAATAGGAGATACCCATCATATTACCATAATCATCATCATCATCATCAACATCATCATATTACATCAATTGAATCAGCAACAGATCAACCTAATCAAGACAAAATGATTCCGTAATCAAAATCAGGTGAACCATAATGCAAAATCAAAACTACTTTTCTCCCATTTTCTCTCGATTTCTCATTATTCCTAAAACAAAGCAAAACATAACACAAGCAAGCATTGAGAGAGCTTTACTTGAACTCCTGGTAAGCGTAAACAACATGGATCCGGTTTGGGTATTACAACACGCAACCTCTCGAAAAGCACTGAAGCTACGATCTTATCAGAGCTCATGCAAAACCCTTTAACGGCGAAGAGAAATGGCGAGAGAGCTGAGGCTGGGAGAGATCGATGGTGAGAGAGCGATGGCTGACAGAGATGGATGGCGAGAGATATGAGAAAATTAGGTTTGCTTCGGTTTAGATATTTGATTCGGTTATATTTGGTTTACACATTTGATTTATATTGTTTAATTTCTATTGGTTTACCTTATTCGATATAGAAAAAATTTACCTCTCGGTCAAGATTTTCCTTGGTTGATATGCCTCTTTCCCGAGTCGGATTGAAATCCAATATTTCCCCAACTCGAATCTGCAGCCCATCTCCCTGTCCTTAAATGATCCAACATCTCTGACAACTTCCCTTTCGCTTACCGAGTCCATTAATCCCAAACTTAAGTCAGATTATCTACACCACGAACTCTCCCTTATTCCTAGATTGGGTTTGAAATGATACAGTGTCCTCTTTGAATATTTGGAGCATATCACTGAAATGAAATATCTACAGTTTTCCAAAGATAGGAAATAACAGTGATGTTAATATGGGTAAGTTCATCCCATTTAAACTCACCCTATTTAAATTTCATCCCATTTAACTTTAAATCCATAAAAACCCATTTAAGTTTGAACACATTTAACCCCGCACATTTAAATTTTCTTGACCCATTTAAACCCATTTAGATCCATATATTATTGTTTTACTATAAACATTTGACTAATTATTAATTAATTAAATTTAATTGATAAATAATGATATAATTATTCATATTATGTTGAAAAATATGATTTTGCGATTTTGGCGAAAAAAAAATATTTTTAGTAAAAAAGCACAAATTTAAGATCTCCGCAAGAAACACAATTTTGCGGTTTTGGTGAAAAAACACGACTGTACGGTTTTTGCGGAAAAACGCGGTTTTGTGAGAATATTTTTTGGGTGATAAAACACACATTTGCAGTTTTGCCAGAAAAATATGGTTTTACGGTTTTTGCGGGAAAACACGATTTTGCGGTTTTGGCAGAAAAACACGGTTTTGTGAGAATATTTTTTGGTTGATAAAACGCAATTTTGCAGTTTTGGCGGGAAAACGCGCTTTTGTGAGAATTTTTTTTTTTGGGTGATAAAACGCACTTTTGCAGTTTTGGTGGAAAAATACAATTTTGCGGTTGTGGCGGAAAACCACGGTTTTGCAGTTTTGGCGGGAAAACACAGTTTTGTGAGAATATTTTTGGGTAATAATGTGCCGGAAACACAATTTTGCAGTTTTGCCGGAAAAATGTGGTTTTACGGTTTTTGCGGAAAAACACGGTTTTGAAGAAAATATTTTTTGGTGGTAAAAACGTGATTTTACGGTTCTAGTAGGAAACACGTTATTGCAGTTTTGGCGGAATTATCCTTATTAAATATTTAATAATATTTTATATTTTTGTTATTAGGGTTTAAATGGGTATCTATTTATTTGTGTTAAAACCGATATAATAAATGGGGCTAATTGGGGTACTCCATTTAACTCCATTTATTTTTTTTTCAAAAATGGGTTTAAATGAACTTATTTTCATAAGACATACCCATTTAATAAATGGAGGATCTATAACCAAATTATCATCACTAGGAAATAGATACTTGTCAATTCTTAGAGTAAGAATCATACCTCTCCATGTGAGAGTTGTTCACCACATAATAGGTTATTCAATATTTCAAATGGATTGTATTAAGTTTTATGGGATTTCAATTCAAAATCGATTCGCAATAAGTAGATTGGTCTATGTCTATTATACTAGTCAACTTCATTTCCATGTGAAAGATGTGGGATCTTTCTCCACCTGATCTCTTGAGATAATGGCTCTACTAGCTAATAACCTCGACATAATCCAACCATATAGTTAATTTAAGTTTGATTCATTGTAGTAATTTCGGGTCGGACCAATTTCTCGTCCGAACAATTGGACTATTTCTTGGGTCGGATTGATTTGGTTCAGAAGAGACAACGTGTGTTCGGACTAATTTACTAATTGACAGTAAGTTAATTGGTTCAAGTCTCTTATATACTATTCAAGTTCATTTTTATTTTTTTAGATGTGGAAGCTTTCTCTACAAGTTGTATCTATATTTTAGTTGGTTCGATTCCATATATTGGAATCTTTTCAATTACTTATTCTTTGAAAATTTTTATAAGTGGGGGAAAAATATAAAAATAAATATAGCCTATAACTGTTTTACCTAAACAACCTCACAGTATATAAATTGTGAATTAAAAATTCAACAGATGTAAATGAAAGAAATAAAAAAAGCAACATACTTTAGCGAAGTTATATAAAAACCGCTAGAAATCTTAATAAATATGCTAAAAATTTAAAGTTTTATATAAAAACACTAAGAAATTGAATATAGTACATTAGACCAGTTTTCAGTCGCCTCAAAAAATTATTTTAATTATGTTCTTAATATTAAAATAAACTTGCATTTACAAAGCGTTTTTGAAATGCACTTTCTAGACCTGATTACTAGATTTTTGTACTTTTTTTTGTTTTTGTTTTGGTTTCTTTGTTTGGAGATTGTGCTCATAATTTTGAGATGTTAAACCATCTAATTCACACCTCAAACTTTGTAAAAATTTTCTTACGTGAAACTATAGATGTAGTGTTTGTTAGGAGATTATGATGGGTAGGAATTGACGGATCTATAGTTCACATATATTTCATAAATATATGACATGAAAAGTCAAGGATATTTTCTTTATTAAAAAAACAATGAGGTCTATGTCTACATGTGGTACTATCAACATGACAATGAACCATTAGTGCAGAGTTCAAGAATATGACATTGAAAATTATATTAGTTTGTTTCAAAAAGATGCATACAATTATTTTATTATATAATCCATCAATAAATGAAGGACATACAAAATTATATTAACTAACTCTTTTGAAAAGATAAATGTTTTTGTTATTTCAATTTTCCAGGAAAAAGGGACCAAAAAGGTTAAAAAGAAATCTTACTTTTATTTTATCCAATTTATAAAATATTTTGGTGAATAAAACATTAAAATATCTCAAGATGGATAAGGTCCATTAGCATACTAAATTCTCCATGGTGAACATTTGACTATGTTATGAAATAGAACATGCATTAGGATTTTTATCACTAAACATGTAATATTTGGCCCTCTCCTTTTCATAATCAGAATTTGGTTGGATATATATATATAGTTAGGTCAAGTGAGATATATACTTCTACCCTTGTCGATTTCTTCACAAATTTTCGCAACTCTTTTGCGTTCTTCAGCCTCCTTATTAAGTTTTCTCAACAATTCATCCTTGTCAAAGTTACCAAAGACCACAACCTTTTTATTTTCTACATCCGCTACATATGTTTCAACACCTAATCATGCATCATTCAAAAACATTTTTATTACAATATAAAGCACACACATTATCATAGTATATATATCTAAATTTGATCAAAATATACCTTCACATTTGGAAATAACTTTTCCAAAATGTTTCTCGTATTTTTCACAGAGAAGTGGTATATTGAACACCACTTTCATTATATTGCACTCCACTTTCATTATACTACATAATATCAAATTAAAAAGAGTTAAGACAATATGGTTAACAAAAAAAGAGTTAAAAGTTAAAACACATGAAGTATATCTTAAACAAGTAGTTAAAAACCCGCGCTACTTTATTAGTAAATTAAAAATAAAAATTATGAATCTACCTTGTTTCAGGTTTATCAAGTTTATTATCTCCATTTTGAACTGTATCACGTTCATCATCTTCCTTATGAACTACATCAGATTTCTCAGTCTTCATAAAAAATTCTATCAGTTTACCAGTTTTTTTCAACAATAATTGCATATTAAATTCACCACTGACCATGACTTTTTGTTTGAATAAGAAGAGAGTTTTTTTTTTGTTTAAATAAGAAGAGAGTTTTCATACACTGAACATAATATTTGTTAATCAAATCATTAATAAAATTATATAAATATATGACTTATATATAGACAATGTTTCAACAAAGAAATTAGTTAATACATATGTAAAAAACTTTTTAAAAATTCATAATTCTTATCTTTATATTTAATGTGTCCAAATTTTGTAATTATTATTTAAGCAATTATTTTTTCTCAATTATTCTTATTTTCCTATTATTATTGTTTTTGCAATAGCTTAAAAATAAAATCTTCATTTTCCTCAATTTCATATTGTATTTTCTAAAAATATTTATTATATATATATATATATATATATATATTTAACTGTATTTATTATGTGATGTTGTTTTTAAGTAAAAATGGTTATTCCATTTAATTTAAAATTACTATAGTTTTTAGGTTTTCATTCCATATCATATACGTACAATGAAGACTGTACACATGTGAAATACTTTAAAGTATTGGATATGCATAAAATTAAGACCATTATTTGTCTTGTCTAACAAACTACATTCAACTTTTAGTAAAAAGACTAGGAAAAAAGAAGAATAAGTTAGAATTAATTGTAAGTAAATAATGAGTTACATTTAGTGAAACATTAATTGATTTCAATTAATTAGCTTATGGTGAAGATAATAATATTATATATATATTTATATATATATATTTTATTTTTTTTCCCAACCTATAATGGAATTATCTTAATATTATTAAAAAAGAAGTACATTTTGAACATTTTACAAAATTAATCATTTATTTACTTCAATTGTAACTAAAATTATGTGTAGAATGTGTTTATTACAGTTAGAAAGGCAAATTAAATTTCATGAAAACGGATTTCTTAATTTGTCTATTAAGGAAAGAAGTTGGCACGTCGACTCTAACTTTTCTGCATGTTTAGAAGTTTAGCTACTTGCCCTTCCAATAGGAATTGAATTAAAATAAATTAGTCTTTCCAACTCAGTTTAATTTGTTTGGCTATCAATTTTGTTATGTTTTACATGATTTGGATGGACAAGACACGACTTATAACTCAATCTCTACTACGCGAGTTAACACGATTTCATAGAGTCGAACTCTAATTGGGAATGCCTCAAAGATGGACTGTTAACCATTTGACTGAAGACAATTGCTTTTTTGACTATCAATTGTTAAAAATTCATATTTTTGTATTTTTACTACGTTAACCGCTTCCATTTAATTTTAAACTCAAACTATAACTGAAACCACACCGCTACGCAAATTTCCGATCATGAAATTTCGTGGGGCAATAAGCCGAAAATCCAAAATAAAAGTAGTTTAAGAAATATAAAAACTTTCACATCATAAAAGCTGATTTTAACATTTAACAAACAAAACGTTTTTGTTCAATCAAATGAATTTTCATCGGAATTAGAAGATGGTGAATAAAGGGAGAATGGATGAGGAGGGAGATTGTCTATCCAACCATCGTTGTCTAAAAAAGTCTTAGGGTTTGTAAAGTATGATACATCTTGAGTCGAGAGATTCTTCTCCCATGCCACTCTTCCTTTCTTGTTTGCTCCAGGCCCGTTGCAACTTACCTCCACATACGTTATTTTATTCCTGATTTTCAATTCCAAGTATCGTTAACATACATATACTTGTTTCAAATTTCATTTTTATAAAATACGTATGTATATATATATTTACACTTGTCCTGGATATGTCCAAGCATCCCAGCCTTGAGGAACAATAACATCAGCCATGTTAGTATTGCAAAAGAGAACCCTCGAGTAGCCTCGGTAAGCTCTTCCTAGGAAGGCCTTACCAGCTCCAAATATAGAGCATCCATTAAACACAAACCCACTTGTGTCCTTCTCGGTCTCCCTTCCTTGCGCTGTTATGAAACCCGCAATCAATCCTCCGTCCACCTTATCATTAGGCGCTGTTGTCACGCCCAATACCTCTATTGTACAACTCTGCCCACACACACATACATAATTTAGTGTTTACATCAATTGATTTTTCACATTCTGAATATACATACATTTACTAAAGATATTAATGGTGGTCAAACTATAAATTCATCAGAAAATTCTAATTTGTAACGGTCGTTCTAACTTCTAAATGATTGTTTATTTTATATTTATTTTGTCATACGTTGTTTAGATGGATTGTGCTGTGTCTATGAGAGAATTAGAAATAAAAATGAGATTACTTGGTAAATAGACTGGCCCCCTCCCCAAATGAAATCAACGGCTCCTTTGATGTCACATTGTCGGAAGTAGTGACGGCCGCTTAAGTCACCAATTGTGTCTTGCATACTCACAAATCCGCAACCGAAGAAAGCTGCCTTGTCTGCCGCTAACAAAACCGCTGGAGCTATGTTTATCTTGCCATACGGTGTCATAGGATTTTCCTGATTATAAATATTCTGCATCAAATCGTTCAGTATTTTAGTCATAAAACTATTTAGATTGAAAATCCAAAAACCCTCATCATAAACGAAAATGAGATGTTTCAACATGATAAAACAAAAATTTGTCAAGAGTCATACACATTCAAATATAATCAACAAGTATAATCAGCGGCTATGTTTGTTTAGAAATTTGAGATTGTTCATTAAATAAAATAGAAATATATAGATGGTACTACTAATTAATATTCCATCCAATTCAAAATATTTGGAGTTTAAGGTTTTTACGCATAAATTAAGAAATTATTTATTTACTTTTTCTAAATAAAATATAATTTATTATTTACCTAAACATAAGTCAACAAATAATAAATATACTACAGAATATAAATGGTCAAAAACATAAAAATTAATAAATTTTGCATACAAAAATGAGAACATCACTTAAATTGAAACAAATTTTTTTTTCTAAAACATCAAATATTTAGGAGTACCAGATACCTTAATTAGCTAACCTTAAATGTTATATTTATAGCGACGAAGAATTCAGCGTACACTTTGAAAGTAGCACTCTTAATCGAGTTTCCTGCATCATTATACTGAATTATCGTTTTTGATGCTGTATTTCCCTCCATTTGTATTTTTGTCTTATTTACTGGAATCATAACCTTTTCACTACATCAACCAACTTAAATATATTACAAGTGGGGAAGTGCAAATCTACTAACTAAGGGGTGCCAAAAAACATATATAACTATGTATGTAAAACATGTAATGAAAGATTAAAGTCTACAAGAGTACTTACTTGTAGACTCCTTCTCTAACGAAAATTTTGGTCCAATCTTTCTTACCGGATGGAATGGAGTCGATGGCTGACTGTATGGTTTTAAAGTTACCATTACCAGACTGATCTACCACAATTGTTTTTGCTATACCGTTGTTGGTATCTTTAAGTCTAATACCTTCAAAAACATTAGAAACGATATGTGACGACACAGCCGTCACATACAAAACTGAGAGAGCAAAAATACAAACTAGAGACTCCATTGCCAAAGCAGAAGTTTCAAACAGTACAGGTTTAGAGGGTTAATATAAATGTCAATCTGTTAAATATAAATAAATTTTCTCTTATTGGTCTTACTACATTTAATTAATTAAATTTTGTAAACATACGAACTTTAAATATTAATGAATCCACGTTCTCCAAACATATCCACTTTAATTTGCAACTTTGGTTTGAAAATGATTTCCATTAATACAAAGTTATTAACCAAAAGATACGTGCGTACTAAATAGCCAAATTAATAAATATTTTTAGGGAGAATTGACTATGTGTATTAATATTTCTTAAATTTGAAGATGCAGTTGCTCTCTATTTTAAGCAATTAGTGTCACAAATTTTCGTTTTTCGGATATTTTATTTAGTTTTAATTATATATCAAATTTTTAATCAATCTGACTTTTACAGACAGTTATTAATTTATTAACAATGTGAAATTTAACTTTCAAGAGATATTTTATCTAAAATTAACTTTTGCCGAACTTTACATGTTTTGTTTTTGACAGCAAAAACTTTACATACTTTTAAATTATATGCAAGAGTGCTTTAATTAACTTGTATAAGCGAAAACTTGTATAAGTCATCAAGACACATAACATTAATATCATATTAACCAAAACAAGTCACATAACATCATACCAAGTCTTATACTAATATCGTAAGTGCCACTAAGTCTTAAACAAAATAAAACTAACATCATAAGGACATACAAATACAAACTTCATGAACCAAGATAGCCACTTGCACATAGACAAACTTCTTACAACAGTTTCCTTCATTCCTGCAAGCATCGCAGGTTAAACATGAATCAAAGGTTCTTTACTTTTGCAATCTCCGGAAAATCTGTTCATATATGTGTAAAGATGAATAACTCACCTGTCCTTGACAATTTTTCTTCTTCCTCATGATCAAGTTCAGTAAAGAACGCCTCCAAGATAAAGGCCACAATCTGAAATAGACACCCATAATTAGTCAAACAATGGCATGTAAAATCATGTCTAAATCTGATCAAACAATGGCATCTAATCATCTACTCTTAGGTTAACTTGACAATACATATCATTACAAGAAGGAAGAACACATAAATAAGCTTGCATTAATATTAGAAGACATATGAGTTAGAAGTAAGACTGTACCTTATGAACTTAATAATTGTGTCGGCCTTAGGCTGACCATTTCGACTTCGTCAATCTCTCTTCGACGTGTCCCTCATCCTTGCTACAAAACCGAACAAAACAAGAATGGATACGTCTCAATATTTGTTTCATTCTTGTTCGGATCCAACTTAAGGTTGTAGTCAGGGAAAACGAGCAACTTACAAATGAGCTGATGATCATCTTCGATATCATTTGTTACTGGTGCAATAAAGGAATTTGCTAATTCATCATCAAGAATCAAAGTCCATGGTTGTTCTAAGCTTAGGAGCTGCAAGCAAAGAAAATACATCTTCACTATTGCTTTTTCTTCCACAACAAGGCTAATAAACTGTAACACCCGTCTCACCCTCTCTCGGGAACAGTGTGCCACGTGTAACATCCGTCTCACCCTCTCTCGGGAACGGCATGTTACCATAAATAACTCCAATAAATAAACGTTCATTTTATTAAATACCAATCACTTTCTTAAACACAAATCCAATAAACCGCCATAAATCCAACAATAAAATCCGTAACACAAATGTTTTATAAATCAACGCGGAAATACGAAAAGATCAATCCAAAACTACAACCCTCGACACGCCAAGTACCAACTACTCGCCAGGCTCACCTGAAAGGGGAAAAGAGGGGTGAGCAACAGGGGAGTCGCTCAATGAGGTATGGGATGCTAATCCGCATGTCACTGACTCCGGTCTAAGAAACTAATCACAAAACAGCACAGAACCAAACATGAACAAACACAGCACCTACAGTGCTCAACCAACAGACAATTGCCCTACTATTGGATAGTGTCCAATCACACCCTCACCCTTGAGGTAACCACGGGCCAGTGCCCAATCTCATCCTCCAATGAGGTCAATTATGGGATAGTGCCCAATCTCACCGCCCGGAGGACGATTATCGATCTAAAGGTGCAGGACAACAGATCGATTACGGATTGCCCTCACCCCGAACCCTCAAACAATGCGACGCGATACAGAAGTCCATCTCTGTACCCTCGCTAACATATATCCATATAATTATATACTTATATATAGCAAACACTGAACATAAACAGTATGAACAAACAGTTGGGTTGAATCATCTATTTTTCCTATGTCCAATTTAAACAAACAAACTACCTAGACTCGATCATGGAAACAAATCACATTTAGTTACTACACTATCCGTGACTAGAATCCTCGAACCAAAAACAGAAGTTTGTGGAATAGCCCTCACCTTAGCAACGGGAAAAGTACGGTTTATGGACCTCAAACGTTTAATCCAACTCCGGATCTGAAACCAGCACGAAAAATCGAGTCAGACGGACTCGACCGACGAAAAACGGTTTACGGGTCAACCGGTCAAAGTCAACGGAAAAGTCAACGGTCAACCCCGGTCAAAGTCAACCCGAACCGGTCAACGGTCAAACCAGTCAAACCGGTCTGGTTAAGCTTAACCGGAAATCAATTTCAAAATCGAACCGGTTAAGCTTAAACCGAAACCAAATTGATTTAAACCAACCGGTTAACCTAAACCGGAACCAAATCGATTTCAGTTGAATTAAACCGAATTAAACCGAATTAAACAACCGAATTAAACCGAATCAAACCGAATTAAACCGAATTAAACCGGTCGGCGGCGATTATTCCGACGACGGCTTACCGGAAAAGTCAACGGCGGCGACGGCGGCGGACGGCGACAGACGGCGGCGTGCGGCGGCGATACGGCGGCTCCGGCGGACGGCGGCAGCTCCGGCGACCGTCGGCGGCGCGTGAGATTCACGCGCGGGAGAGGTGGCGGCGCGTGGCGGCGCGTCGACTTCACGCGCGCTCTTCCGGTGGCGTGTGGCTCGGCTCCGGCAACGGTTGGTCTCTCCGGCTTCGTCTCGTCGTCACGAATCCGATGGTGGCCTTAGATTTGCGAGATTCGAAGCGGTTAGAGAGAAATCTCTAAAATAAGAAACGGCCCGAAACTAACTCTTAAGAAACCGAGTTTTTGGAGTTACCTTCGATAAAGCTATTCCGTGGCTTGGCCGGTCTTAGCTCGGGGAAGGGTTCGACGGTGGCTCTCGGTGGTTCGACGGTGATTTTCTCTCCCGCGAAAATTCTGTAGAGTTTCTCTACTCAGGAGAGTTGTGGAAAATATGAGAGAAATGAGATCTATTTATAGAGAAATAGGGGAGAGGGTACCTAGGGTTTGAGTGGTGGGCTTCATATTGGGCTTCGGGTTGGGCTTCATTTTGGGCTTCGGCTTGGGCCGAAAATGGGCTGTTACAATTCTCCCCCACTAACATAGAATTCGTCCCCGAATTCTGATCCCGACTCGGTTGCCCGTTTCCATCCTGAAAAAGCTCTGGGTAGTCTGCCCTCATCTCAGCTTCGGGTTCCCAGGTGTCCTCCTGAATCCCGTCTCTCTCCCATTGAACCTTGACATTCGCAACCATCTTTCCTTGTACGTCTTTTTCTTGACGCTCCAAAATCTCAACTGGTCGACTCAGCACCGATAGATTCTTACGGAGATCACTAGGCGAATGCTGCAAAATAAGCTCTGGTTCCCTGACAACCTTTCTCAACACTGGCACATGAAACACATCATGGAAGTCTGATAACTCTGCCGATAAACCCAAACGATAAGCTACTGCTCCAATCCGCTCAACAATAGGGTACGGTCCCATGTAGCTCGGCTTAAGCTTCTTTAGCTTTCGAGTCTTAGCACCTCCCTGAAATGTCCTCATCTTCAGGTATACTAAGTCGCCCACCTCGAACTCTAAATCTTTTCGGCGCTTGTCCGCATAACTTTTCTGATGGTCATGAGCTTCCTTTAACCGCCTCTTGAGCAACTCCACTTGCTCTGCCGCCTCTTGAACCATTGCAGGTTCTATGTCTCGGTACTCCTCCACTTCTGTCCAACAAAGTGGGGTACGACACGGTCTACCATAAAGAGCCTCATATGGTGCCATCCCGATGCTCGCATGATAACTGTTGTTGTAGGAAAACTCTGCGAGTGGGAGGTACTTCCCCCAGTTTCCATCCCAATCTAACACACATGCCCTGAGCATATCCTCCAAAGTCTGAATAGTCCTCTCTGACTGACCATCTGTCTGCGGGTGATAAGCGGTACTCATATGAACCTTGGTCCCCAACGCCTTCTGAAAGGCTCGCCAAAAAGTAGAGGTGAACTTCGTGTCGCGATCAGACACTATGCTGACAGGCACCCCATGCAACCTCACAATCACATCAATGTACTTCTGAGCCAACCGAGCTGCATCATCTGTTTTCTTGATCGCTAGGAAATGAGCTGACTTGGTGAGTCGATCGACGATAATCCATATGGCATTAGATCTACCACTAGAAACTGGTAGACCAGTCACAAAATCCATAGTCACCATATCCCATTTCCAAGCTGGTAATGGCAGGTTCTGCAATAAACCACTAGTTACCCGATGTTCTGCCTTTACCAACTGACATGTCTGACAACAAGCTACAAACTCTACCACGTCCTTCTTCATGCCAGCCCAATGATAATATCGCTTAAGATCCTGATACATCTTGGTGTTCCCGGGGTGAATGGAAAACCGTGAGTGATGTGCCTGCTGCAAAATTGACTTCCTTAACTGCACATCCTCTGGCACACATACTCGGTTCCTGAACAAAAACATCCCATTCGCAGCTCTGTGAAATCCGTCTTTCTCAATTTGTTTACCCAATGATCCGTCTTTCTCTTGAGCCTGACGTATCCTCCACAACAAATCTGCCTGATCCAAAGCCTCAAGGCCAACTGTACCTCCCTCTGCAGTAACCGAACACAATCTGAGGCGAGCAAGTGTCCCAATCAGCTCCTCAACCTCCTTAGTCCCTGATACGTCGCTCCTGCGCCTGCTCAAGGCATCAGCCACAAGGTTGGCCTTGCCTCGATGGTAAGTGATCTCTAGATTGTAGTCTGCCAAAAACTCAATCCATCTGCGCTGCCTCAGGTTCAAGTTTCCCTGGGTGAAGATGTACTTCAGGCTCTGGTGGTCAGTGAGAATCTGTACCTTCTCTCCATAAAGGTAAGCTCTCCAAATTTTTAGAGCGAACACCACAGCTGCAAACTCTAAATCATGAGTGGGGTAGTTAGTCTCATGAGGCCTCAACTGGCGTGATGCATAAGCAATGACTCGTCCCTCCTGTGTTAACACACAACCCAATCCAACTCCTGAAGCATCAGTGTACACTGCATATGGTATCCCTGGCCGAGGAAGTACCAACACTGGGGTTGTTGTCAACTGCCTCTTCAACTCAGTGAAACTCTGGGAGCATAAATCTGTCTACTCAAACTTGACGTCCTTGCCCGTCAATCGTGTCATCGGTTTGGCTATACTAGCAAACCCCTTGACGAACTTCCTGTAATACCCTGCTAAACCCAGAAAGCTGCGAACCTCGGTAGCACTCTTTGGCGTTGGCCACTCTGTAATAGCAGTAATCTTCTCTGGATCTACTGTAACTCCTGCCTCTGAAACTACATGGCCTAGAAACCCAATCCTCCTCCGCCAAAAGCTACACTTGCTCAACTTAGCAAACAACCGCTGCTCCCTGAGCTTATCAAGCACAATCCGCAAATGCTCAGCATGCTCCTCTCTGCTCCGAGAGTAAATCAGAATGTCGTCGATAAATACAATCACACACTTATCCAAGTGTTCGCGAAACACATCGTTCATCAGCTTCATAAATGCGGCTAGTGCATTCGTCAAACCGAATGGCATCACAACAAACTCATAATGACCATAACGAGTCCTGAAAGCTGTCTTCTGCACATCTGCCTCTGCAACCGTAATATGATGATAACCTGACGCCAAATCTATCTTTGAAAACCATGACGCCCCCTGAAGCTGATCTAACAACGCATCAATGCGCGGCAGTGGATACTTATTCTTGATGGTTACCTTGTTCAAGCCTCTGTAATCGATACAAAGCCTGAAACTCCCATCCTTCTTCTTTACAAACAGCACTGGCGCTCCCCATGGCGATCTACTCGGCCTGATAAACCCTTTTTCTGACAAATCATCGAGTTGCTTTTTCAGCTCTGCCATCTCTGCTGGAGCCAAGCGATAAGGAACACGCGAAACAGGTGTCGTCCCTGGTTCCAACTCAATATTAAAAACATCTCCTCTAACCGGCGGTGGCTCCTTTAAGGGCTCAAACACATCCTCATACTCTGCTACCACAGGTATCTCACGAAGATTCTGTTCTCCATCATCCTGAATCATAGTTATGGTAGCCAAAAATCCCTCTGCTCCTCTGTCCAATAAGTCCTCGGCCTGTAACATAGATATGATGGAGACTCCCTTATTCGACCGAATCCCCTGGAAAGTGATCGTCCCCTCTGCGCTCGGAATATGCACTCTGGCCTTTGGGCAATCAAGCCCTACCTGATGACGCACTAACCAGTCCATCCCGAGAATCACATCATAATGGTTCAACTCCATTTCTGCTAAGTCTCCGATGAACTCAACTCCCTCCAGAAAGACTGGTACATCACGATGGATGCCTGTAGCTCCCAACTTCTCTGTGCCAACAGTCTCGATTTTCTTAACTTTCGGCTCGAATACTCCCCGAAATGGCCAACACTTGACCAAACCCGGACACACGAAGCTATGCGAAGCTCTTGTGTCAAACAGCGTATACGCTGCTATACCCCCAACAATAACCGATCCTACACGAGTAGCACAACCAAAAACGAACCTCACAAAAGACTAACCACAGAAACAATAACAGGATAATAAAATATAAAAATAAATTACATACCTGCTATTGGTTCCTCTCCTGCATAGTCTCCCATAGCAAACACTCGTGGAGCGATGGCTGGACGTTTGGGCGGTGGTGGCGGAAGTACGTCTCCCGCTCTCTTGGGGCAATCCCTGAAGTAATGACCCTGTTGACCACAATTGTAACAGGCCCTCGGTCCAACCGCTGGTGGTGCTGGTGCTGCTGCCTGCCTGAAAACTGGTGCAGCCACTGCCTTACCTCGACAATTCTTCGCCAAATGTCCTATCCGTCCACAGGAAAAACACTTGGGACACTCTCCAAAATGGTTACGCTGACAGCAAAAACAACGAGGTGGTCCTGACTGACCCACTGTCCTCCTCTGTGGCTCTGGAGCCTTCCCAAACCTCTGCTGTGAAACCCTGCTGAGCTTCTGTTCCTCTGCGAGACCCATCTCCTGAATGGCAGCCTTCTCTACCAGCTCCAACATGCTGTGGTAATCCCTCACGGCACAGCGGTTGCGAATCTCCACTCGCAACCCCTTTATGAACCTCCTGACGAGCTCCTGCTCATCCATATATCTCCCGAGAATCCTGCGGAGACGACTAAACTCGAGCTCATACTCTCGGACTGTCATAGTACCCTGTCGAAGATCCTCGAAGGCATTCTCCATCTCATCCATGGCCTCTCGAGAGAAGTACTTACAGGTGAACTCCCTCCTGAAATCATCATATGTCAGCTCAAAATGTCCACGTGCCCCCTCAACAACTGCCTCCCACCAAGCAAGGGCATCATCTCTCAAGTACTGCATAGCCAAATCTAGACGGTACTCGGTAGGACACCTCATATGATCAAGGTTGCGCTCTAACTGCCTCCTCCAATTATCCGCAACAGTAGCATCCATAACTCCTCCAAACCGATCCAGCCCCATGTCCTTCATCTGCCTCATCAACTCCCAATATGAAGGACCCTCTCTGACCCTGGCAGGTGGTGGTGGCGGGAATGGGTCACGATCAACTGGCTCGTGAATAACACGATGAACCTCCTCTGCAGCCTGCTCTCTACCCATCTGAACTCTGAACCTCTCTCGGTACAACCTCAGCTCCTCCAACAACTCCGCATGACCCGCGGCCTGCTCTGCTCCCTGCACAACAACTGGTGGTGCCTGCTGCTGCGCCTGAAGACCCATCTGATGGGCCACCTCCTGAGCCGCAACTCGAGCAGCTTCCTGAGCAGCTACCCGTGCTGCTTCCTGAGCAACCTGTCGCACAACATCCTGAGCAGCCTGCCTCGCTGCCTCTTGAGCAATCTGCCTGATGGCATCCTGATCCACAACCTGAACAGCAGGTCGGTCAACCTCAGCTTGGCTGCCCCCGACATGGACACTCTCATCTGCTTGCTCCGGCAAAACAGGCAACTCTGAACCTCTGACTCTGGGAAGCTCTAGTTCTCATCTGAAACGAAAACCACTTGGTTAGCTTAAACAGAGACCCGAGCGCTAACCAACAACACACTAATACTCAACAGAAAGGGGTGTCATTTGTTTTGAAATTCTCCCATCCCACAAAACAACTTTAAAACAAATCCGAATCTTAAACATATTTCCAACTCTTAACAGCCCCCGGGTCAGAACCGGGTCAGCTAAACCTCGCTCTGATACCAAATTGTAACACCCGTCTCACCCTCTCTCGGGAACAGTGTGCCACGTGTAACATCCGTCTCACCCTCTCTCGGGAACGGCATGTTACCATAAATAACTCCAATAAATAAACGTTCATTTTATTAAATACCAATCACTTTCTTAAACACAAATCCAATAAACCGCCATAAATCCAACAATAAAATCCGTAACACAAATGTTTTATAAATCAACGCGGAAATACGAAAAGATCAATCCAAAACTACAACCCTCGACACGCCAAGTACCAACTACTCGCCAGGCTCACCTAAAAGGGGAAAAGAGGGGTGAGCAACAGGGGAGTCGCTCAGTGAGGTATGGGATGCTAATCCGCATGTCACTGACTCCGGTCTAAGAAACTAATCACAAAACAGCACAGAACCAAACATGAACAAACACAGCACCTACAGTGCTCAACCAACAGACAATTGCCCTACTATTGGATAGTGTCCAATCACACCCTCACCCTTGAGGTAACCACGGGCCAGTGCCCAATCTCATCCTCCAACGAGGTCAATTATGGGATAGTGCCCAATCTCACCGCCCGGAGGACGATTATCGATCTAAAGGTGCAGGGCAACAGATCGATTACGGAATTCCCTCACCCCGAACCCTCAAACAATACGACGCAATACAGAAGTCCATCTCTGTACCCTCGCTAACATATATCCATATAATTATATACTTGTATATAGCAAACACTGAACATAAACAGTATAAACAAACAGTTGGGTTGAATCATCTATTTTTCCTATGTCCAATTTAAACAAACAAACTACCTAGACTCGATCATGGAAACAAATCACATTTAGTTACTACACTATCCGTAACTAGAGTCCTCGAACCAAAAACAGAAGTTTGCAGAATAGCCCTCACCTTAGCAACGGGAAAAGTACGGTTTCTGGACCTCAAACGCTTAATCCGACTCCGGATCTAAAACCAGCACAAAAAATCGAGTCAGACGAACTCGACCGACAAAAAACGGTTTTCGGGTCATCCGGTCAAAGTCAACGGAAAAGTCAACGGTCAACCCCGGTCAAAGTCAACCCGAAATCAATTTCAAAATCGAACCGGTTAAGCTTAAACCAAAACCAAATTGATTTAAACCAACCGGTTAACCTAAACTGGAACCAAATCAATTTCAGTTGAATTAAACCGAATTAAACCGAATCAAACCGAATTAAACCGACCGGTTAACCTAAACCTGTCGGCGGCGATTATTCCGGCGACGGCTTACCGGAAAAGTCACCGGCGGCGACGGCGGCGGACGGCGACAGACGGCGGCGTGCGGCGGCGATACGGCGGCTCCGGCGGCCGGCGGCAGTTCCGACGACCGTCGGCGGCGCGTGAGATTCACGCGCGGGAGAGGTGGCGGCGCGTGGCGGCGCGTCGACTTCACGCGCGCTCTTCCGGTGGCGTGTGGCTCGGCTCCGGCAACGGTTGGTCTCTCCGGCTTCGTCTCGTCGTCACGAATCCGATGGTGGCCTTAGATTTGCGAGATTCGAAGCGGTTAGAGAGAAATCTCTAAAATAAGAAACGGCCCGAAACTAACTCTTAAGAAACCGAGTTTCTGGAGTTACCTTCGATTAAGCTATTCCGTGGCTTGGCCGGTCTTAGCTCGGGGAAGGGTTCGACGGTGGCTCTCGGTGGTTCGACGATGATTTTCTCTCCCGCGAAAATTCTGTAGAGTTTCTCTACTCAGGAGAGTTGTGGAAAATATGAGAGAAATGAGATCTATTTATAGAGAAATAGGGGAGAGGGTACCTAGGGTTTGAGTGGTGGGCTTCATATTGGGCTTCGGGTTGAGCTTCATTTTGGGCCTCGGCTTGGGCCGAAAATGGGCTGTTACATAAACAGATTTCAATAAAGCTGCTACCTTAGTGAGCCTGGCTCCAAATTCTCTCCACTTGTTCTTGTTACTCTCTCCAGACTATCACCAAAAGTGAATCCATGAACTCTCGCTAGACCTGTGAGAACCCATACCACACTTCAGTAAGTCTATAATCCATCATTGGTAATAACAAATCTCAAAACGCTTCCATTTTCCAAACAACAAAAGCTTTGTAAGGCAGAATATAGGATATTTGGATCAGCTACTTGGCATACTGATTTAGGCCATGGTTCAATATATATATGTTTTGGGATTATCACTCCTGCAGTATGGCCGGAAAAAATTAATACAAACCTATGGATAGTGATGTAAAGCCTCATGAGCTCTTTCATCTTTTCATCATCAAATCCCAGCATGTGGGGAAAAATTGCACCATATGCCAAATTTTCCAATAAGTGCAGAAAATCCAGAAGCTACAAGAAACATAAAAATGATTACTTAAATATATATTTTTCACTAACCTCCGATAAATATATGGAGCTACAACATGAACACGAGCAATCAGTTTGAGATGGGATTGGTCAAAAAGCCAGAAACCCACAAACCCAGAAATGAATCGAGTGATAAAAAGGGGTTTACTACCAGAGACAAAGAGATTGGTGTCACCGTTACGAAGCAATTTATTTTAGATCTTAGATGTTTTCGATAAGTCTTGGGGGAAAGGAGGAAATGTCTAAGTGTTCTCACGGTTAAGTGAATCTTTTGAATAAATGTTGGCGGAATAAGTGATTTTCGCTTCCGGTTTAGTGATTTTCTATCTTGGCGTTTTTTAAATGCTATTGTATAGTTACCAAAATCATTCTAAAATGATGATTCCCAAATATTTTTAGAGTCAAAAAGGGTTTACAGGTTTTAAGGCAAAATTAACTAATTTTCATGACAATTTCGGGATACCTTTCAGGACAATTTCGGAACACCAGAAGTTTAGCATCCGTTGGAGGCCTTCTCGTGCATCAAATTGAGAGATCTGTGGTTCTATAAAAAACTAAAAGAGTCCAGAGTCAATACTTACGTCAAAGTGGAATCAGCCTGATCCAATGTACCAATTGTTTTTTCATGCACGATTGAAGGAAGCCTTATCAATACAGGTCACAAAGCATGCGACCGATCGTGAACCACGCCTTAGGACCGGTCAAAATAAATGTGAACAGTGTGTAGCCTTCTCCAGGGACCGGTCACAAGCCCCGTGACTGGTCAGAACGATATGTGCCCATCAATTTCTTCAAATTGCCGAGTTTCAACGAGAAAACCCCTAAACCGACTTTCTACACCCCGATACCTATAAATACTTGTTTTAAATTAGGTTTTCGGTGTGAATTTTTGTGCCTCCACCAGAAACTCAAGGAGAGACGACCAGAGAGCCTCCATAGCCATCGTAGCTTTTCTCACCGCCGCTCTTCCCCAAAGTTATCGCCGTTCACTTCTCTTGTTTACGTTTTTTACTTGTTTAAGGAAGAAGAATCATCAACTTTGTGTTACAATCTAGATGCTCTCAACCCTTTCTCATACTCATATTCGTTTATGAAATCTCTTATTCATATGGTTTTGCGTTACTTTAGTATGTGTGAGTAGTTCACTCGTTGGGCGTAAGGGTTTCGAAGGAGATTCATGGATTGTTAAACTAGGGCTGTTAGAATTGAATTTGTTCATCTTAGTTCTTCGTTCTAGGTTTGTTCTTAATGCATTTTGCTTGAGTAGGTTGTGATTAATACTAGGCGTTTTACACATCACATGTGTTGTAAACTCGCTTGCACTAGCCTGGATGAATATCGTGTTACAACCTACGACAGTTGAGTTGTAGAACTTTACGAACCATAACCAAATTTGTTAATCATGCTTGTCTAATCTCGTCGTTGCCTCCAATTGTTGAGTAACAGAGTTGTTAGGCATAAAAAGTCGATTTATTACAAGTGAATCGACTACACATAAGTGTTTCGTAGTTCATGAACACAATTGATATTTTCTTGTCTATTTCCCTTGCATAAAACCTATCCATGATAAACCATTTTTTATTTAGCATTTATTTTCTATTTACTCTCGTCGTAAAAACCCAACCAAAAATCCCTCTTTATGTCTGTCTTAGCCATATTCCTTTCTAAGAAATTCGTAATGTGATTTATAAGTCTCTGTGGGATTCGATCCTTAAATATTACGATCGATTCTGTAACGTCCGTGTCCCGGAAAGTACTATTATGAGGAGTACTTATCTTGGTTTGGGGACCGGCCATCATTTGCAGGGCAAATGGTGAAGAGGACTGATCGTTTCGAGGCATGAATCGATTGATCCTGGAAGTTGTTGTCGAGCAGTTTGGCTTGAGGGCTCGGTGTCGAGCGACACCAAGGGGTGGTGTCGATCGACAACGGCGTGTTGTGTTGAGCCTCCTTGGCTTATGGAGGAGGTGTCGAGCGACACCAAGGGTGGGTGTTGATCGACACTAGTGTCGGCAGGTTGTGATTGGTGGATTTCTTCCACTTGAATCACGCGTTCTTCTTCTTCTTTCTTTGTTTTACGGGTTGAAGTGTTGGTGCGGTGAGAGAGCGAAAGAAAGTGAGGAAGAAGAGGAGAGCTCGATCCTTCGGTGTGTAAGGAGAGCAAAGAGGGAAGCTTAGTTGTGGCTTCAGGAAGGAAGTGTGAGCTTCGGGAAGAGAGGGAGATCGGTTGCGGTCGTGGAGAAAGGGCTCGTAGCTAGGCTCAGGTGTTGGCCTTGGGGTGCCGTTTCCAGTCCGTAATCCTTCCGATTTCCAGGTGAGTGCGTGACCATGAGTTTATCTAAGCTTTGAGGTCGTTTGGATTGTTTTGTGTGTGTGTGGTTCGGATTGGGAGAATCCGTGGTTTGTGTTGCGTGGGTTGCTTCCTTGTTGTGTTGTGTGAGCAGGGAAGTGATCAATTTTGGAAGGTGAGGAACCAGAGAGGGTTTTGCGGTTGTGTTCGGCAAGGTTGTGTTTCTAGGCTCGTGTTGCAGAGCTGGTGTCGATCGACACAGGTGGTGGGTGTCGATCGACACAGGCACTTCACCGGTTGTGAAGTCGCTTGGTGTTGGTTGTGGGCCTTGTGGCAGTAGCTCGGTGTCGAACGACACAGGGGGTTGGTGTCGACCGACACCAGGTTCTGCAGGTTGTTGCTCAGTTGGAGCGTGTGCTCGGTGTTGAGCGACACCAGGTGTGGGTGTCGATCGATACCAGCAGTTGCGGAGTGTTCGTTCAGCTGTTGTTGGTTCGCTGGTTGTTTGGGTTGCCCATGGTTGTTGGGTTTACCCATGGTTGTTGGGTTTACCCATGTTGGTTGTGTTGCGCGAGTTGGCGCGTGGTTGCTTGGTTTGGTGATTGTATCTCTTGCTTGTGTGTATAGCTCGTAGATGGGAGGATCGCCTCACTAAGTATTTGTGATAATACTTACGCAACTCTTTGGTTGTGTTGTTGCAGGAAAGAAAAGCGAAAACGTGGAATCGAGGCGATGAGGAGGAGGATGATCTAGGATGGTTGTTGAACCAGTTTTGACTGATTCAATGGCGTGTTGTTGAATATTTTGGTATTGAATGGGTATACGGGAGAATAATTAGTATTTATGATTCTCTATTCCTCTTGTTAAGATTCTCTGGACAAATCTTAGATGAAAACGTTTTAGGCAAATTTTCTGAATTCGAGGACGAATTCTTTTTAAGTGTGGTGGAATTGTAATACCCAAAATTAGAAGAAAAAGAATAACCAGATTTTGGGTTACCTTGATCAATTTGAAAAGTTTTGAAGCTGTCTGATTTCAGGAGGATTTCTAATCAATGCAAATGTTTGAAGCAGAATCTGTAAATAGACAGAAGTCCAGTGACTAACGTGCAAAATCGGGAAAATAGGGGTGTACTTGAACACATCTCTTCCGAAAACGCAGGAATCGTTTTTGGCAACTCGAATCTTCATCTTTCAACCCTAGTATCACATATATGCGTTTTAAAGCCCCCAACGATTTAGATAACAAATAAGTAGAAAACTTAATTAAATTAAATAGTTGGTCTAAAACAGGGGCGGAGGCAGAGAACAATCATGGGGGTCATATGACACCCATGAAATTTAAATTTATGTTTAGCATTTATTAAAATAATTGTAATAACACATGTGTAATAAACTTATTGACACCCTTTCAAATTTTATTGACACCTCTCAAACCTATAGAAATATGCTATTAATAAAGAAACCTATTGACAGCTCTCTTATCTTTCTTTGACGAAAAAAAAAAAAACAAATATGATCTTAGTTTTCTCTATAGTTAAAGATATTAACATTATCATTGGGCTTCTTTATACAAAATTTTAGTTGATTATATTTATTGGCTTATTGCTAAACTTAATTATTTGTTGATTAAAAAAAAATCCCTACACGCGATAGCATAATTCTAGAAAACCCTGAATCTCTTCCTCTTCCTTCATCATCTTTGCGTAGCGCTGTATCCAGATTGAAAACTTAAATTTAAATATTATGACACCCACGACTCGTTTTTCTGGCTCCGCCACTGGTCTAAAATCAATACATACCTAAAACTTAAATTAGTTCAACAAGATTATATAATACTATCATTACTTAAAAATTTTATTATTTTTAACATATATTAGATTACTTTTCTATTTTTTAAAACAAAAAAATGTAAATTTAAGTTATTCATATGCAAAGAGATTCACTTTGATATATTTTGTATTAAGGTAAAGACATGGATATATAGGGTAGACACCAAAATATCAAGTTTTCGATCAAAAGATTATAAGCAGTATATAATTTAAGCAGTTTTAGAGATTGATACACAGTGACTTCACAAGTCGTCCTTCTTCTTCAAATATTATGTTTCACGGACAATTAATGCTGGTCTGTCAGCAATATATTTAATGAGAGTATCGTGACACACTTTTCTTTCTTGGACAATATCGTGACAACAAGAATCAGAGATGATTTTATTTCCAAAGACAATAGCGATTATATCCAAGGCACACTTAGGAGTGATTTTTACAAGACATGTATCCCATAATGATTTTGCTTCAGATTCTTCAACTGAAAATACAGAAACAAAAGCACACACGAGAGCTACAACAATGAATAGCATAATAATCTGGGAGTTAAGTTTAGCCATATCTACTTTTACGTGAAATTGACTCACTAATATTTTTTGCTTGAGAAGAATGTAATGAAGTATGTTTTGTATTTGATATTCTAAACAAGAAGGTATGCAAGCTATTTATAGGTAATTGAAAACCCAACATAACTATGAGAACCTATTTCAAAACTACTTAATAAATAGAGTTAGTTACATGATGACACATTTGTGTTCAATTGACACACTTTTCGGGGAGTAGACACTTATTTGACTGTTTGTATCTTTTTTAGACTTATATACCCCTTGTTTATCGAAACACAAGTTAACTAATCCTTTTGTTTTATTGTCGTTCAACAAAAATACACTTAAAAACAAACCAGTGTAGTTATGTAATTTTTAGTATAGACCGTTGGATTGAATAATATATATTAAGATCTATGGCTAAAATGAAAGAAGAGAAATCATTATTTTTTTCATCTCCATTATCGGGATCTGATGAAACATTTCTCTCTCTCTAACAACAATGGCGATGGCGAGTTTAGGCCAGGAGGAATGCATATGTTATCACCAGAAACTTATCGAAGTATCACATTAACGCTCTCAAATTCTCCTTTACCATCTCCCGTGGTGTATTTTTTTTTTTTTTTTTGCGTTTTCGTGATATGATGAAAACGACCTTGCTTTCGTCTCCTGTACCAATTATCCTTCGTCAATTTCTGTTGAATTTGCTCTTCCCAAACCATCACTTTTCCTCTGCTTCTCCATCGCGTATCTTTGACCCAGATCTGTTGGAAGAATCGATCACCAACTCTCCTTGTATCTCTCTCTCTCTCTAATCATATATATGTTAATCTCATCCCAATTATCTTAATCATTATTTTCACTTCCTCGTTACAGGAGAGGATAAGGTTACGAAGTCAACGAAATCTCATCCCTATTGTTTGAATTTATCGCCGACTCTTCTTCAAACGAAATATCACATTTTGTTTTATAGATTAAGAGTAAAAGATGAAGAACTGGAAAAGTTTCGGATCCAAAGAGCAAGTTAGATGCGGTGGCTGCGAAGCAGTGGCTGCATTGTTATGGATGCGAAGCGTTGGTTATGATGTGGTTTAACAAGGTATGAATGCTTCTGTTAGTGGTGATTGTGCATTATGGATGAAGATTTGTGGATGTGGTGTGGTGGTGTTCAGTTTGGGATCGGTTTGTGGATGTGTATTTCTCAAGCTTTGGAGTTTTGGTTGTGGTGGATTTGATTCATTTATGTTTCTCTTATGCTATATGCTTTCACTCGCTAGAAACATGGTTTTGATTCCATGATTGATGCAATTAGGAAAAATGGAATCACAGCTTAATTAATCAAAGGCGTGGCAGGCCTCCAATCTCATTAAGTTGGTGAAGTTTTTGGGATTGTGATTATGCTTTCGCATAAACAGTTTTGATTTCCCACCAAGGCGACTATAGTTTCTCAACTACCGTACAACAGTAGACTCTATCGCGGAGCTTCACCGGAGGAAAGTGATGGTCTAAGCTGAGATCGTGGGATCATTGGTTACCGTAGCGCAGCCACCGCCACCGCATCTACTTGACAGTTTAAGCTGTTGGGATCATTAGTTTGTCAAAAGTGGAGAGTATAAGTGACAAAACCATTAAATTTATCTTTCTTTTAACAATTTCATGATGACTAAAGTTGAAGAAAGTTCTCATGTTCCTTATAAGTAAAGAAGGTTCGCATGCTTTGATGAAAATTATGTTATACCTTTGTTTTTTGCGTTCTTGATTAGTGTTGTAAATTGGCTGAAAACCTGAATTTGTTCTTTTAGTCAACAAACATTAAGGTTCCTGAAAGCTGATGTTCATTTTTTGTAATTTGGTTTTTCTTTGTATTGAAATAGCTAAGAATAAATATTGTGTACAAAGACTAATGAACAAATGAGAAACTTTATGTGGATATATTGTCATCGACATTGTTTTAAATATAAGCCTAAGATATATCCATATAATGAGTTTAGGTTTCAATAATGACATGAATCAACGTAAAAAAATACATATTGTAATCTAAAGACTATGATGAAAAAAGTAATGACGGAAAAGACATTTCTAAAGATTTGTAAATTAAAAACAATTCTTGTGAGAGAAAAAAAACAAGATCAAGGCAATAGATCAAATCAACATCAATGGAGGTGAATAAGCTTTATGTAAATGATTGCTAAAGCCTTATATATATGATTGATATATAAGGTTCCAAGTTCGAAATGAAATCAAGAGAGCTCAGTTACACACCTCAAAAGATCATTCACATGGTGATGTCATAAACCAGTAAAGCTTCGGTTGCTCCTCTGTAATATGATCTGGTGATGGATCTAAAAGACTCTTGATCAGCCTAGAACATTAGACGATTGGCTAAATTATAAACAACATTAGCGCAAACTCGAACCAGAATGCACAAAAACTAAACATAAACTTTTTAGTTGTCCAACTCCAACCCAAACATAAACAAATCCAATTCAAATTCAAAATTGTAATGGTTGATATTATCTACAAGTGGAAGTGATACATTCTTTAAGAGAAAGACAACTAATATATCCATCTATCTGTTTACAATAGTGGTATAGTTCATACAATTAAGGAGAAATAAATAGTTTTAGTCTATTTAGCGGGTGTACATATTGAATACACCGTCTGGACACAACTTTGTGGAGAACATGGCACCGTGAACAAGTGGATAAGACTTCGTGGACAACGTGACTCCATGAACAAGTAGATAGGGGTTCGTGGACAACAATATTCCAGTGTCAAGAAGGCTAAAAAGCTCACGAGGCAACTATATCAAAATTCTCTTCTTCCTCTGCAAATCCTAATAAGGGTTAGCATAAATATTGTGTAGAAAGACTAATGAACAAATGAGAAACTTTATGTCGATATATTGTCATCGACATTGTTTTAAATATAAGCCTAAGATATATCTATATAATGAGTTTTGGTTTCAATGATGAAATCAACGTAAAAAAATACATATTGTAATCTAAAGACTATGATGAAAAAACTAATGACGGAGAAGACATTTCTAAAGATTCGTCAATTAAAAACCATTCTTGTGAGAAAAAAAAAACAAGATCAAGGCAATGAATCTGTAACGTCCCTCTCCCGGAAATTGGAATTTAGACGGAGAAATATTTATATAGAGTATATATATATTTAAAATGTTGCGATCCGTCTAAATCCGTGGTAAATGTGTTTTCTCACGGTTGTGGCTTTTAATCGTAAAAATTTCGGAAAAAATATTTATCGAGCGGAAAAATGAGTTTTGAAGCGGTTGGTGGGTGTGGATCCCACATGGCGGTTTTTTAGTCTAAAGAATTGGCTCAATTATTCTTTTTCTTTTCTTTCTTATTTCTTTTCTAATTTTTTTACTTTTCTCCTACTTTTCTTCTTCTTCTATTGTAAAGAAAGAGAGAGAGAGAGAGAAAGAGAGAGAAAGAGAGAGAGAGAGAGATAGAGAGAGATAGAAAGAGCTCCAGCTCTGTTTCGTTGCAGAGAAGAAGAGGAGAGGAGAGTAAAGGGGAGAGAGCTTGGTGTTGACTTGAGAGGAAGGAGGAGGAAATCGAAACTGGCAGCCTTTAGGAGAAAATAGATGTGACCAAGCAAATCGTTTCCAAAGGAGTTGTAGCTAAGCCTTGGCTCTAGATGTGCCACTTTGCGGTTTTGGATTTGAGTTAGTATCCTAAGAGTTATGCTTTCTTTCGTTGGGCACTCTGTTTCAGACGCGGGTTCGGACTAACGCGGTTTCATAGTGAGATCGTGAGTCCACCTTTGATCTGATCATCACGAAACTTTGAGCGTACCTTCAGGACGTCAAGGGGTTGAGTTTCAACGGTGGAGATTGGAAGTGGGCGGTTAGAGTTCGATTCGTGACTTCATCTATGAGGGTGAGCGTTTCTGAAATTTTCCTGTTTTGGTTGAAAATCGTTTTGCTTGTTGTGGTTGGCTGTAAGGCGTGTGGGAGAGAATAGGTGAGCTGTTGTTGGCGTGTGAGTGAGTCGTGGTTGGCTCGGTGTTGTGGTTTTTGAGGTGAGTGCGAGACCATGGGCTTATCTAAGCGCTAGAGATTGTTTGATGTGTTTGTGGTTTTGTGTAGGTTGGTTTTTGTGTTGGATCAAAAAATCGGATTGATGGGCTGGTTGTGTCAATGGATTGTTTACTCATTGTGTGGGTTGCTTATTTGTGATTGATTATGTTTATTGTATTCTCAATCGTTTGTGTGTATAGCTCGTAGATGGGATGACCGTCTCATTAAGTATTTTTGATAATACTTACGCAACTCTTTGTTATGTTGCAGGAAAAGATAAAGTGTGATCGTGGAATCAAGGCAATGAGGAGGAGGATGATTTAGGACTCGGTATTTGTATGGTAGTGTCGAATTTTATTTATGTTTATTATGTCTCGAATTTGGTTGTTTGAAGTATGTTTAATATTTTCGGAATAATTATGTGGTTTAATGTTAAACTGGATTTAATTGATAATTTAAGTGAATTGGTCTATTTATTTAATCGTTGAGTTAAATGTTTATTCGGGGTATCATTAATATTTATGGGAATATTAATTATTGTATTTAAAAAAAAAAACGGGTCGGGTCGTCTCAGAATCAAATCAACATCAATGGAGGTGAATAAGCCTTATGTAAATAATTGCTAAAGCCTTATATATATGATTGATATATAAGGTTCCAAGTTCGAAATGAAATCAAGAGAGCTCAGTTACACACCTCAAAAGATCATTCACTTGGTGATGTCATAAACCAGTAAAGCTTCGGTTGCTCCTCTGTAATATGATCTGGTGATGGATCTAAAAGACTCTTGATCAGCCTAGAACATTAGACGATTGGCTAAATTATAAACAACATCAGCGCAAACTCGAACCAGAATGCACAAAAACTATACATAAACTTTTTAGTTGTCCAACTCCAACCCAAACATAAACAAATCCAATTCAAATTCAAAATTGTAATGGTTGATATTATCTACAAAAGGAAGTGATACATTCTTTAAGAGAAAGACAACTAATATATCCATCTATCTGTTTACAATAGTGGTATAGTTCATACAATTAAGGAGAAATAGATAGTTTTAGTCTATTTAGCGGGTGTACATATTGAATACACCGTCTGGACAGAACTCTGTGGACAACATGGCTCCGTGAACAAGTGGATAGGACTTCGTGGATAACGAGGCTCCATGAACAAGTGGATAGGGGTTCGTGGACAACAATATTCCAGTGTCAAGAAGGCTAAAAAGCTCACTAGGCAACTTTATCAAAATTCTCTTCTTCCTCTGCAAATCCTAATAAGGGTTAGCATAAATATTGTGTACAAAGACTAATGAACAAATGAGAAACTTTATGTGGATATATTGTCATCGACATTGTTTTAAATATAAGCCTAAGATATTTTAATATAATGAGTTTTGGTTTAAATGATGACATGAGTTCAACGTAGAAAAATGCATATTGTAATCTAAAGACTATGATGAAAAAACTAATGACAAAGAAAAGATTTCTAAAGATTCGTAAATTAAAAACAATTCCTCTGAGAGAAACAAAACAAGATCAAGGCAATGAATCAAATCAACATCAATGGAGGTGAATAAGCCTTATGTAAATGATTGCTAAAGCCTTATATATATGATTGATATAAGGTTCCAAGTTCGAAATGTAATCAAGAGACTTCAGTTACACACCTCAAAAGATCATTCACATGGTGATGTCATAAACTAGTAAAGCTTCGTTTGCTCCTCTGTAGTATGATCTGGTGATGGATCTAAAAGACTCTTGACCAGCCTAGAACATCAGATGATTGACTAAATTATAAACAACATCAATGCAAACTCGAACCAGAATGCACAAAAACCAAACATAAACTTTTTAGATGTCCGACTCCAACCCAAACATAAACAAATCCAATTCAAATTCAAAGTTGTAATGGTTGACATTATCTACAAGTGGAATTAATACATTCTTTAAGAGAGAGATTACTAATATATCTATCTATCTATTTACAATAGTGGTATAGTTCATACAATTAAGGAAGAATAGATAGTTTTAGTCTATTTAGCGGGTGTACATATTGAATACACCGTCTGGACAGAACTCCGTGGACAACATGGCTCTGTGAGCAAGTGGATAGGATTTCCTGGACAACGAGGCTCCATGAACAAGTGGATAGGGGTTCGTGGACAACAACATTCCAGTGTCAAGAAGGCTAAAAAGCTCACTAGGCAACTTTATCAAAATTCTCTTCTTCCTCTGCAAATCCATGTCGCAAATTCAGTAATTGGTACTTGGAAACTCATGTTAAATGGACAATGTGTGGATTAATAGACAATAACGAGTAAATGTCGAATACAAAATGTAACGCCCCGACCGCCACCTAATGGGTCCCACGTACGGTCTCGGCCCGTGGGCCCATCCTTGTCTTGACGGTCAGTTCGCTACGTCTGGGAGGCTTTAAAGACTTGTTTACCGACCCTACAAATCACCACGTGATCTTTCCCCATCTTTTGTCCTCACTTACACAGTTCCGACAATCACTTCCCGGAAGGTCACCCATCCTGAAATTGCTCCAGCACAAGCACGCTTAACTGTGGAGTTCTCTCAGGACAGTTGACCGAAAAGATAAGTGCACTTTGGTGACATAGGTGGCCAAATCAATTCTTTTAAACCTCTCCGCATGCACCACCATATTTCCTGAAACCGTGATGTTACAATTAGTATGTTTGATTTAGATTCTTGTTGAATCCATGGGTTATGTTGCTTTCCTTGTGTTATGAGTTGGGTTTGAGCCTAATTGCTTGGGGAAAACAAGGATTGAGGTGGAAAGGGGTCGATTGGCCTGAGAAGGGTTGAAAAAGGTCGAGATCGGATTTTAGTTGTAGGTGAGCGCCACTCGGTTTGGTCAATCGGTTGCAAACCGATTTCAAGTTTTGAATCGGGTTAGGCAATCGGTTGAAAACCGATTCAGAGACTTTTCTGCGCGTCACCTTTCATCTTTCTGTTGGACGGCTTGGATCCGAGCCAGTTCGGTTCTTGTTGTTGAGTTTTGTGTCTTGGGTGTTTTTGGTGCTTGTGTGAGTGGTTTGCGATCTCTTGCTTGTGTGTATAGCTCGTAGTTGGGAGGACCGCCTCACTAAGTAATTTTTATAATACTTACGCAACTCTTTGTTCTGTTGCAGGTAAAGATAAAGTGTGATCGTGGAATCGAGGCAATGAGAAGGAGGATGATTAGGACTCGGTTGTGTGTGTTTGTGTTTGTTTGTGGTATATGTTGAATCGTTTGTTATGTTTCAATATTTTGAATACTATTGTTGACGGTTTGTTAAGTGATTAATAAGATCGAGTCTTATTGCTTTGGCTGCGTTTGTTGGAGGTTAATATAATGGGGTATTAACTATAAAAAAAAAAAAAATCGGGTGCGGTCGTTTTAATTTGGTATTAGAGCGTAGGCGGTTCTAGGATTTCGTGTTGCTTGGTGCATGTGTTTGAACCGTTGAGTTGTTGTATGCTAGAATTGATTATGAGTAGTTAGTCAATTTGTTTGAGTATGGGGTCTTAGAATCATCTTCTTCGAGCCTGTGAGATTCCTCGGTAAGTTATCTTTACTCTGTTGAGTTGCTTAGTATCTTAGTCTCTGTTCTTGGTGGTTTATATGGTTGGAGGTGCTAGAGATCGTGGCCGAGGTAGAGGTCGTGGTTGTGTTCCAGTGGTGGCAGAGAGTGTAGCACGGAGTGCTACGGTTGAGCGAGTGGCGGTTCCCCATGTGTATCAGGAGGGGTCTGAGGGTGTGGCTGGAGTTCTAGCGGGTGTTGCGGGTTCTGCAGCAGAGTTTGCTGAGGCTCGAGATGATCGCATTGCGGGTTTGCTGGCCTTGCTGTTGGAGCGGTTACCAGAGAGGGTACCAGTGCAGGCTCCTGTTGTGCCACCAGTGGTTGAGGTGCAGCCGAGGGCTGTAGTTGCAGAGGAGCTCCCATCCTATCTGAGGATGATGGAGCAGTTGCAGAGGATTGGCACGGGATTCTTCCCGGGAGGTGACAACCCTGAGGTTGCGGATGCGTGGAGAAGGAGGTTGGAGCGGAACTTCCTTTCGATTAGGTGTCCAGAGGGATACCGGGTTGACCTGGCGGTTCATTACCTGGAGGGTGATGCACATCTCTGGTGGAGGGGTGTTTTGGCCAGGAGAGTTCAGGCGGAGATGGCCTGGGAGGATTTTGTTGAGGAGTTTAACTCCAAATATTTTTCTCAGGAGGCGCTTGATGGGTTGGAGGGTCGGTTCCTGGATTTGTCTCAGGGGAACAGGACCGTCCGGGAGTATGAGGCGGAGTTTAACTGTCTCAGTGTGTACTCAGGTCGAGCGTTGGAGGATGAACGAGCTCGTGTACGGAGATTCTTGTTGGGTCTTCGGGTGGAGGTGAGGAACCGTTGCCTGGTGAGAGTTTTTGGCACTGTTGCGGAGTTGGTGGAGACAGCTGCCTTGCTGGAGGAAGGTCTCAGAGATGAGGCAGTTGTTGTTAGCCCCAATTTTCAGGCGACGAGGCCGCAGCAGCAGCAGTCCGGTCTAAGCAGAGGCGGTAGGCCAATGCAAGGACAGAAGCGGAAGATGGAGAGTTCATCCAGTGTTATCCAGGGTGGTCCGAGATGCTTCAAGTGTGGAAGTAAGGATCACAGGGTGGCGAGTTGCCCTCAGAAGGGCGAGACGCATGTGGATACGTGTGTGTGCTACCATTGCAGAGAGGTGGGGCATATCAAGCCTCGATGCCCCAAGTTGCAGCGGGAGGGAGCAACTGTGTCGCCAGCTAGCCAGAGTGCGGTGGTGCCCAGAGTGTATTCCATTGTGGAGACGGGAGGCCCGAGTTCCAGGCCGATCACAGGTATGTTTGTTAAACTTACCTGAGTTAAATTCTTGTGTTTAGAATTTATTTTCTCTCCTTAGTGGGGTGTCAGGGTTCTGAGCATATGAAAAATATGCAGGGACCCTGGTTGTGGGAGGTGTTGAATCCCACGTGTTGTTTGATTCTAGAGCATCGCATTGCTTCGTTACTCCGGAGTTTGCCGAGAAGGGCAAATTACGGGGAATAACTGAGGAGCGGTTGGGTTTTGTTAGAGTGGCTGGAGGGAAGCTACTAACCATTCACGGTCGAGTTATTGACGTGGATGTCCAGGTGGCTGGAGAGTCTATGCCAGCGGATTTGATCATTTGCTCGGTGGAGTTTTATGACGTTATTTTGGGCATGGATTGGCTCGGAAAGTTCAGAGCGCATCTGGATTGTCACCGAGGGCGTGTTGTTTTCGAAAGAAAACAAGGGAGGTTGGTTTATCAACGAGTGAGACCAACTTTTAGGAGTCTCGTGATCTCGGCCATGCAGGCAGAGAGTATGATCGAGAAAGGTCGCAAGGCGTATCTGGTGACGATTGTTACATCTGAGACTGTTGGAGAGGTTACGGTTGAGGATATTCGGGTTGTTCGGGATTTCCGGGATGTTTTCCAGTCGTTACAGGGATTACCGCCTTCGCGGTCTGAGCCTTTCACGATTGAGTTGGAACCCGGGACAATGCCGATATCTAAGGCACCGTATCGGATGGCTCTAGCAGAGATGGCAGAGCTGAAGAAGTAGCTGGAAGAGTTGTTGGGTAAGGATCTTATCCGACCGAGTACTTCACCGTGGGGAGCGCCGGTGTTGTTTGTTAAGAAAAAGGATGGGAGTTTCCGGTTGTGCATTGATTATCGGGGACTAAATCGAGTCACTGTGAAGAACAGGTATCCTTTTCTGCGGAATGATGAGTTGTTGGATCAATTGAGAGGGGCTACTTGGTTCTCCAAGATAGACTTGGCATCAGGATATCATCAGATTCCGATTGATGAGAAGGATATCCGGAAGACTGCTTTCAGATCGAGATATGGACACTACGAGTTTGTGGTGATGCCATTTGGGTTGACGAATGCACCAGCAACGTTCATGAGGTTGATGAACAGCGTGTTCCAGGAGTATCTGGATGAATTTGTGATCATCTTTATTGATGACATTTTGGTGTATTCGAAGAGTCCCGAGGAGCATGAGTTGCATCTGAGAGTTGTTCTGGAGAAGCTGCGGGAGCAGAAGCTATTTGCTAAGTTGAGCAAGTGTAGTTTCTCCAGCGAGAGATCGGATTTCTGGGTCACATTGTGTCTGCAGAGGGAGTTTCTGTGGATCCGGAAAAGATTCAGGCTATCAGAGAGTGGCCGAGACCGAGGAATGCTACTGAGATTTGGAGTTTTCTTGGGTTAACGGGTTATTACAGGAGGTTCGTCAAGGGTTTTGCGAGTATGGCTAAGTCTATGACGAAGCTGACAGGAAAGGATGTTCCTTTTGTTTGGTCTCCTGAGTGTGAGGAGAGTTTCGCAAACCTGAAGACGATGTTGACTAGTACGCCAGTATTGGAACTACCTGAGCCGGGTGAGCCTTACGTGGTGTATGCAGATGCTTCGGGAGTTGGTCTAGGTTGTGTGTTGATGCAGCAGGGAAAGGTGATTGCCTATGCTTCGAGGCAGTTGAGGAAGCATGAGGGCAACTATCCTACCCATGATCTTGAGATGGCTGCGGTAGTGTTCGCCTTAAAGATTTACAGGTCTTATCTTTATGGCGGGAAGGTTCAAGTGTTTACAGATCATAAGAGTCTGAAGTACATTTTCACTCAGCCTGAGTTGAATTTGAGGCAGAGGCGCTGGATTGTGTTGGTGGCGGATTATGATCTGGAGATCGCTTACCATCCTGGTAAAGCGAACTTGGTTACAGATGCTTTGAGTCGTAAACGTGTGGTTTCGGCTCGGAAGCAGGACATGGAGTCGTTGGTGTGCGAGCTTGGTTCTTTGAGGTTGTGTGTTTTATTTCAGGAACCATTGGGTTTGGAGGCAGTTGATCAGGCGGATCTTCTGAGCAGGGTTCGGATAGCTCAGGAGAAGGATGAGGGTTTGATTAATGCTTCCAGGGAAGCGGGTTCAGACTATCAGGTCTCTGCTAATGGGACTATTCTGGTGCATGGGCGGGTATGCGTACCCAAGGATGAGGGTTTGAGGCGAGAAATCCTGAGTGAGGCTCATGCGAGTATGTTTTTGATTCATCCGGGAGCGACGAAGATGTACCGAGATCTCAAGTGGTATTATCACTGGGTTGGGATGAAGAAAGATGTAGCTAAATAGGTCGCAGCGTGTGATACGTGCCAGTTAGTGAAGGCAGAGCATCAGGTTCCGAGGGGATTGTTGCGGAGTTTACCCATTCCAGAGTGGAAGTGAGATATGATTACGATGGATTTTGTAGTGGGGTTGCCAATTTCTCGGACCAAGGATGCGATTTGGGTCATTGTTGATCGTTTGACCAACAATGCACTTTTTCTGGCCATCAAGAAAACCGATGGAGCTTCGGTGTTAGCTAAGAAGTACGTGCAGGAGATAGTGAGACTTTATGGAGTACCGGTGGGTATCGTGTCAGACCGGGATCCTAACTTTACTTCTGAGTTCTGGAAAGCGTTCCAGGCAGAGATGGGCACGAGGGTGCATTTGAGTACCGCGTATCATCCTCATACGGATGGGCAATCCAAGATAACGATCCAGACTCTTGAGGATTTGCTGAGGATGTGTGTTCTTGACTGGGGAGGTCATTGGGTAGATCATCTGAGCTTGGTAGAGTTTGCTTATAACAATAGCTACCAGGCGAGTATTGGGATGGCTCCATAGGAGGCTCTGTATGGGTGGCCATGTCGTACGCAGTTGTGCTGGACCCAAGTGGGGGAGAGGAGCACATTGGGTGCGGAAAAGATCCGAGTTTTGAAGCTGAACATGAAGGAAGCTCAGGATCGACAAAAGAGTTATGCCGATAAGAGGAGAAAAGAGCTTGAGTTTGAGGTGGGAGATAGAGTATATCTCAAGATGGTGATGTTGCGAGGTCCTAACAGGTCCATTACCGAGACTAAGCTGAGTCCGAGGTATATGGGTCCGTTTCTAATTGTTGGTCGAGTTGGACCAGTTGCGTACCGGTTTGAGTTACCGGAGATTATGCAAGCATTTCACAAACTTTTCCATGTGTCGATGCTGAAGAAGTGCTTGCATAAGGATGAGAAGGTGTTGGCTAAGATTCCGTCAGATCTTCAGCCTAACATGACCTTAGAGGCGAGGCCAGTGAGGGTTCTCGATATAAGGGTCAAGGAGCTTTGTCGGAAGAGGATTCCGATGATGAGAGTTTTGTGGGACTGTGACGGTGTTCAGGAGGAAACTTGGGAACTAGAGGAGTGTATGAAAGCTAGATTC
The DNA here is from genome assembly GCA_900406565.1 of Turritis glabra. Classification (NCBI taxonomy): domain Eukaryota; kingdom Viridiplantae; phylum Streptophyta; class Magnoliopsida; order Brassicales; family Brassicaceae; genus Turritis; species Turritis glabra. Next base: position 22,734 of record OVBN01000002.1, on the reverse strand, counting down.
GAGAGGTGGTTCGAGAAACAAGCAGAGGCTTGAGCTTTTCATCTTGGTTCCGGTTTCACAGTGAGAGTTGTTTGCTCTGTGTATTCATTTTGTATTTCGTTTGTGTGTGTGAACGATTGATACATTTGAATTGGTAATAAGATGAGTATTTCTTATTATTTATGACTTGTGGTGTCATGAGTTTATTGGAGCATGAAGTTGTGAAAAGATAAAAGTTTATGAGAATATGAACTGGAAATATCCTTCGTATTTGGATATGAGAAACAGCCCTGTATGTGTTGGGATGTTTCGAGTTGACCTGAGGTTTGGTCATGGTTGAGGTGATATTCCGGGTTTTGAATATGTGTGGTGATGTGTTGCATTGCAATGCATTACGTAGACCATGTGAGGTAGTTTTGGGTCGGAGATGCTTATAGACGTTTAGACTTTATTGCTCTAAGGACGGTTTGGTCCTGTACAACTCGTGAGGGGATGATTAGTTTCCTTGATATACCGATAGCTTGAAGGACATGTGACCGGAGGGTGGGAGTGGTATGTGAGTTACCCATAGCCCGAGGGACGTGTGGCCTGAGAGTGAGAGTGGTATGCGCAGTACCGATAGCTCGAAGACTTTGTGTCTAAGAGTGTGAGTGGTACGGGTTTTGTGCCGATAGCTTGAGGGACTTTGTGACCTGAGAGTGCGAGTGGCATATGTTACCGAGAACTCGAGGGACTTCAGTCCTGAGGGTGGAGTGGTACAAGTACGAGTAGTGTTGAGAGCAATGAATGTCTAGGACGTGGTTCTAAGTATATCGACTGAATGTAGACCTTGGAGGTTGATAGTGTTCAATCTCGTGTTTTTGGTGTGTTGACCGAGTTGGTCAAGGATTAAGAGAATCGTTGCGACGATTGTGGGTTAAAGTTTATCGCGGATGAACTGTGCTGTAGATTCGAGGACAAATCTATGTTAGTGGGTGAGATTTGTAACGCCCGTCTTCCGGAAATTAGAATTTTGGATGGAGAAATATATATATTCGCTTTGATTCGTTTAAAGTCCATGGTAAATGTGTTTCACGGTTGAGTCTTTAATCTTAAGAGCTCTCTGGGAAACATTTATCGAGCGAAAAAATCAAGTTTTGGAGCGGTTAGTGGGTGTAGATCCCACGTGGCAGTTTTTAAGTCAAATAATGGCTTAATTATTTCTTTCTTCTTTTCTTTTCTTCTCCTTTTCTTCTTTCTTGCGTTCTCCTTCTTCTTCTTCGGGAAGTTTTTGTGAGAGAAAGTTGGAGAGAGTGAGCTTGTAAGCTTGTTGCAAAGAGGAAGAGGAAGAGGAAGGGAGTGGTTGTTGGGCATAGCTTGAGAGTGGAAGGAGAGGGAGATCAGTCTAGCGGAAGCGTGGGGGTGTGGGGAAGTCATCCTTGTGGAGCTGTTCTTGAGCCGAATCTTCCAAAGATCTAAGGTGAGTGCGCGACCATGAGCTTATCTAAGCTTCTGAGGTGGTTTTGTGTGGTTTTGGTGTGTTGAGTTAGTTTGTGTGTTGGTATGTTTGATTTAGATTCTTGTTGAATCCATGGGTTATGTTGCTTATTTCCTTGTGTTATGAGTTGGGTTTGAGCCTAATTGCTTGGGGAAAACAAGGATTGAAGTGGAAAGGGGTCGATTGGCCTGAGAAGGGTTGAAGAAGGTCGAGATCGGATTTTAGTTGCAGTTGCAAACCGATTTCGAGTTTTGAATCGGTTAGTGCAATCGGTTGGAAACCGATCGAGCAATTTTCGTAAGCGATTCTTTGTTTTTGCCGTTCGGTTTGGTCAATCGGTTGCAAACCGATTTCAAGTTTTGAATCGGGTTGGGCAATCGGTTGAAGACCGATTCAGAGACTTTTCTGCGCGTCACCTTTCTTCTTTCTGTTGGACGGCTTGGATCCGAGCCAGTTCGGTTCTTGTTGTTGAGTTTTGTGTCTTGGGTTTTTTGGTGCTTGTGTGAGTGGTTTGCGATCTCTTGGTTGTGTGTATAGCTCGTAGTTGGGAGGACCGCCTCACTAAGTATTTTTTATAATACTTACGCAACTCTTTGTTCTGTTGCAGGTAAAGATAAAGTGTGATCGTGGAATCGAAGCAATGAGAAAGAGGATGATTAGGACTCGGTTGTGTGTGTTTGTGTTTGTTTGTGGTATATGTTGAATCGTTTGTTATGTTTCAATATTTTGAATACTGTTGTTGACGGTTTGTTAAGTGATTAATAAGATCGAGTCTTATTGCTTTGGCTGCGTTTGTTGGAGGTTTATATATTTGGGTATTAACTATAAAAAAAAAAAAAATCAGGTGCGGTCGTTTCAGCCTCAGCCACAACCAGATCGACAACGGTCCTGGATCGATCGATCCAAGCTTAGATCGATTGATCCCCTCTCTTTTCTGGTCAAAAGTTGACTTTCCGACCTTCTATCAATCCGACTTTCCTATCCGAGAAAACTCCATTCCCGCAACATTCAAGATTGACTCCAAAGAGAGTGATCACAAACCAACAACCCAATCGTATCAAAACACCTTGATACGATCTTTCTGTAACTTCCCGACCAAATTTCCTTTTTCTGGAACACGGGCGTTACAATTCTCCCCCACTAACAATGATTCGTCCTCGAATCTGGTGGTACAGTTCATCTGCAATGAACTCAACTCACAACCGTCGAAACGGTTCACGTGAACCTTGACCAACCCGGCCGACACAACACAACACGAGATCGAACACCATCAATCTCCAAGGTCTACAATCAGTCACTATGCTTATAACCACGTCTTAGACATTCATTACTCCCAACATAACTCGTACTCATACCACTCCACCCTCAGGACCAAAGTCCCTCAAGCTATCGGCACAAAACCCGTACCACTCACACTCTTAGACACAAGGTCTTCGAGCTATCGGTACCAACTCATACCACTCGCACTCTCAGGTCATATGTCCTTCAGGCTATCGGTATATCACTCATACCACTCGTACCCTCAAGCCACATGTCCCTCAATCTATGTGTATCATACACATACCATTCACACTCTCAGGTCACATATCTATCGGGCTATCGATATATCACTCATACCACTCACACCCTCAGGTTACATGTCCTTCAAGCTATCGGTATCTGGGGAACTAATCATCCCCTCACGAGTTGTACAGGACCCAACCGTCCTTAGAGCAATAATGTCTAAACGTCTATAAGCATCTTAGACCGAAACTCCCTCACATGGTCTACGTATAACATCGTAATGTCATACACCACCACTGATATTCCCAAACCTGGAATATCACCACAACACACGACCAAAGCTCTGGTCAACTCAAAACATCACCCTCACTCAGGACTGTTTCGCATATCCAAACACGAAGGATATTTCCATTTTATATACTCATAAACTTCTTTTCAAAACTCATGACATTACCAGTCATACACAATAAGAAATCCACATCTTATTGTAACTTCAAATGTATTAATCGTTTTTCACCCCAAAACGAAATACAAATGAAACCACCCCAGGGTAACAACCCAAAACTAGAAACTAGAACCATCAAAGAAAAGCTCAAGCCTCAGCTTGCTTCCATCCTCGCCTCCGGTTCCCAAGTTCCCTTCTCACAACCGTCATAGTCTCGCAAGACTCATAACCACCACCATACAGGCGGCAGGATACGACATGTCCACACAACGTCGTCATCCACACAAGCTGTATCCCTGGTGCCTAAACACTTCATCCACACTCGACAACTCTTCGGCTCACCCGCCACTCGACGGCTCACCCGCCATCCTGATCTATTCGAGGAAACCATGGTCATAGACCACCATACCACTACAAGGATTTCTCCTTATTCATGTTCAGTCTCAAAACTCGGATCCTCTCCGGAGTTTACTGAACAAAACCCACACCATAAATGCTACCCTCCCCCACTTGGGTCTAGCATAACGGTGCATAACATGGCCTCCCATACATCACCACATAAGGAGCCATCCCACAATGCAAACACTTACCCAAGCATCTTGGCGAACTCTCCAAGTCCCCAAAGATGATAGAACCGACCCGACCTTGGCAAATCCACTGATTCACAAGATCGCGATCACAGACAAGAGATGGCAAACTCAACTAGTTCCCACCGACGCGATCCCGTCAAGCATGATACCTTCCGTGGATACTCATCAAGACACGATTCTCGCAAGAATCCAAACAAACCCACTACAAGAAAGAGATGACGGAAACCATCACGCACTTTCCAGGCTCAATCTAGGTCACAGTCGAATAGCCACTTCAATCAAGTCAATAAGGCATGTCACACCCATACATGACAAGCAATTATCGACTGAATGAACCGATTGCTAGAAACGATTTAGACTTAACCATAACACTTTTGCCTTGGACACCACAAGGTCTCAACAACCCAACCGCTCCTCGGTTGCTCTCCGCAAATTGCCCTTCTCGGCAATTCCCAGAGTAATGAAGTAATGCGATGCTCCATAACCAACAACACATGGGATTCAACACCTCCCACAACCAAGATCTCTGCATATTCCTTATATGCTCAGAACCCTAACACCCCATCATGGAGACAACCTGGCTCAAAACTCTGGCTGCCCGTCTCTACGATAGAATACACCTGTGGCACCACTAAGCTCTGGCTAGCTAGCGGTGCCACTGCCACCTCTCTCTGTAGAGAAAGCACACTCGCGTAACCACACGCGCCTCGTCCTTCTGAGGACAACCCGCAATTCTGTGATCCCTGCTCCCGTACCTAAAGCACCCTGGACCACTCTAAGTAACCCGCGAAGAATCCTCCATCCTTCGCTCATGTCCTTGCATTGGCCTACCACCTCAACTCTCAAACTTTCCTCCAGCAAAGCAGCTGTCTCCACCAACTCAGAAACCGTGCCATAACCCGCACACAGCAACGGTTCTCAACTCAGCCCGAAGATCCAACAAGAATCTTTGAACTCGGGCCCGCTCACCCTCCAATGCTCGACCCTCTAACCGGTCAAGAGCCTCCTGTGGAAAAACTCCTCCACAAAACCTCACAGGCCAACCCCGCCTGAACTCTCCTGGCTGCAACACCCCTCCACAAGAGATGTGCATCACCCTCTAGGTAATGAACTGCCAGATCAACCCGGTATCCCCCCTAGACACCTAACCAAACAGAAACATCCGCTCCAACCTCAACCTCCACAGATCAGCGTCTTCCGGCTTGGCACCTCCCAGGAAGAATCCCGTGCCAATCCTCTGCAAGAGCTCCATCATCTTGAGGTAAGATGGGAGCTCCTCCGCAACTGCAACTCTCGGCTGCACCTGAACCACTGGTGGCACAACAGGAGCCTGCACTTGTACCCTCACTGGTAACCGCCTCAACAGCAGAGCCAACAACCCGTCATGCGATCATCTCAGGCCTGAGCAAAACTCTGCTGCAACACCCGCAGCACCCGCTGGAACTCCAACCACACCGACACTCACATCGGCCACACCCTCAGACCCCTCTTGATACACATGCGAATCCACTACTCGCTCAACCATAGCACCCCGTGCTACACTCTCCACCACCACTGGAACACAACTACGACCTCTACCACGGCCACAACCTTGGCCACCAACACGGCCACAACCTCGGCCACAACCTTGGCCACTACCACCCCTAGCCAGCTGAACCTCCAAGAACAGAGACTAAAGACACAAAACAACTCAACAAGACAAAGATAACTTACCGTGGAATCTCAACAGGCTCGAAAAGGATGATTCTAAGACTCCATGCTCACCCAAATTGATTAAATACCACATAATCAATTTTTAGCACACAACAATTCAACGGTTCAATCACAACATGCAACAAACATCACGAAAATTAATTCAACTCCAATTAATTTTCAAAACCAGCGTAGAACCGTCTAAGCTCTGATACCAAAATGAGACGACCGACCCGTTTTAATTAAGCAAAACAAAATTAATACCCCATAATATTAATTATATAACTCGAGTCCTAAACACAGATTCAAACACACGCTTTAACTCTACATAAAGCCTCAATATGAAATCGCAAATATTAACATAATAAAATGCGACCAACAACACAATACCAAGTCCTAAATCATCCTCCTCCTCATCGCCTTGATTCCACGTTCACAAAAACACAGAGATGCGTAAGTATTATCACAAATACTTAGTGAGGCGGTCCTCCCATCTACGAGCTATACACACAAGCACGAGATCACAAACCACTCACAACGCAAAGCAAAGCAAACACGGCCAACAAAAACACAAGAGGATCGATCGATCTAAGACATGGATTGATCGATCTGCCAACAACCAGCTCAAACCGATTGATCCACACTTGGATCGATCGATCCAACGACACAGCCAAAACGCTGCAAACCAAAGGCAATTGGATCGATCGGTCCACCCTGGATCGATCGATCCCTTACCTTCTGCAACCTCAAGACTAAAAGGCTTTCGATCGATCGATCCCACCCTGGATCGATCGATCCCTAACCTCCAGCAACTCCGAGCTCAAGACCAGATCGACCGATCAACACACAGATCGATCGATCCGTCTGCTCACGAGACCCGCAATTTACAGGAAATGTATCGATCGGTCCAACCCCGGATCGATCGATCCAACACCTCCTGCAACTTCGATATCGACTTCCTCCACGGCCGCACACGACCAACGACCACCCTGGCCTCAACCTTGCTTCCTACGACCGATTAGGCACAAACCCAACCCAAACACCAAGGAAACAAGCCACGCACAACAAGGATTCAACCCAATCATTCCTAAAACCACAAAACACACACAACCATCTCACAAGCTTAGATTAACTCATGGTCACGTCCTCACCTTAGCTTCGGATCGATTCAGGCAAAGAACATCACCGCAACAAAGCTGGTGAACTCCTCACTCCCTCCACGCCTCAACAAATCGATCCCCTGCAACTCTCCAAGCTCCCCCAAGTTCAAACCCTTCCTTAAGCAACCACCAAGCTCAAGCTTCCTTCCACACCCAAGGAACAAGCTCTCCTCTTCTTGCTCACTCTCTTTCGCTGAAACACTGCCCAGAAACAGCCACAACCCGCAAACAAAGAACGAGGAAGAAGAACACGTGATACAAGTGGAAGAAAAATCATTTAATACCACTGCCGACAGTGCTGGATCGATCGATCCAGGTGGGAGATAGAGTGTATCTCAAGATGGCGATGTTGCAAGGTCCGAACAGGTCCATTACTGAGACTAAGTTGAGTATGAGGTATATGGGTCCGTTTAAGATTGTTGGTCGAGTTGGACCAGTCGCGTACCGGTTGGAGTTACGGGAGATTATGCAAGCATTTCACAAGGTTTTCTATGTGTCGATGCTAAAGAAGTGCTTGCATATGGATGATAAGGTGTTGGCTTAGATTTCGTCAGATCTTCAGCCCAACATGACCTTAGAGGCGAGGCCAGTGAGGGTTCTCGACCGGTGGGTCAAGGAGCTTCGTCGGAAGAGGATTCCGATGATGAGAGTCTTGTGGGAATGTGACGGTGTTTGGTCCTGTATTTGACGTATAGATTTGATTGCTCTGAGGACGGTTTGGTCCTGTATAACTCGTGCAGGGATGATTAGTTCCCCAGATCCTGATAGCTTGATGGTCTTGATGACCTGAGACTGCGAGTCGTATGAGAGTGGTACCCATAGCTCAAGGGGCATGTGACCGGAGGGTGCGAGTGTCATGAGAGATATGTCGATAGCCCGATGGACATGTGACCTGAGAGTGCGAGTGGTACGATGCATATCCAGATCTTGAGGGTTTTTGTGACCTGAGAGTGTGGAGAGGTATGCGGCAGATGTCCATAGCTTGAAAGACTTTGTGTCCTAAGAGTACGAGAGACATGGGTACCGAGAGCTCGAGGGACTGTGGTCCCGAGGGTAGAGTGGTACGAGTATGAGTTGAGTTGAGAGCAATGAAATCTAGAACGTGGGTATAAGCATAAGGACTGAATGTAGACCTCAGAGAATTGTTAGTGTTCGATCTCGTGTTGCGTGGTTATCCAGGTTGGTCAAGGTTTTGAGAAAATCATTGCGACGATTGCGAGTTGAGTTCATCGCGGATGAACTGTGTTATGAGATTCGAGGACGAATCCATGTTAGTGGGGGAGAATTGTAACGCCCGTGTTCTAGAAAAGGGAACTTTGTCGGGAAGTTACAGAAGAATCGTATCTTGGCGTTCAATTCTCTGAAGTGGTTGGTAATGTGATCTCTCTCTTTGGAGTGAATCCGAAGTGTTTCGAGAATGGGGTTTCTCGGAAACGGGAAGCGGATTGATCGAGGGTCGAAAAGTCAGAGTTTCACCAGAAACTTGTGTAGATCGATCGATCTATGCGTCGGATCGATCGATCTGGTGAAGGTAGGGGAAGATCGATCGATCCATGGTGGGACCGGTCGATCCGCGGCTCAGTCGCTGAGTGACTTAAGGAGTGGATCGATCGATCTGCCAAGTTGTTGATGGCTTGAAAAAGGTGTGGACCGATCGATCCGGGGTTGGATCGATCGATCTTGCACAGAGGAGGTGTGGATCGATCGATCCAACACTGTCGGCAACTTTCTTTTTTGTTGTCTTTGGCCTCACCTACCTCCCAAAAACGTGTTTCCTTCTCCCTTCTTCTTCCTGGGCGATTGTTGGAGCTTGTGTGAGGAAAAAGAGAGTGTGAATTCGAAGGTTTGGGGGTAGAGAAAGGGAATCAAAGAGAGAAGCTTGTTGTTGCTTATCAAGGAAGGGTTTGAGCTTTGTATGGCTTGGGGAGTTGCAGGGAATCGTTTGTGGAAGTGTGGAGGAGTTTTTCCAGCTTCGTGGTGGTGTTTTCTCAGTCCGAATCCGTTCGTTTTCAAGGTGAGTGCAACGACGATTATATCCAAGGCACACTTAGGAGTGATTTTCACAAGACAAGTATCCCATAATGATTTTGCTTCAGATTCTTCAACTGAAAATACAGGAACAAAAGCACACACGAGAGCTACAATAATGAATAGTATAGTAATCTGGGAGTTAAGTTTAGCCATATTTGCTTTTACGTGAAATTTACTCACTAATATTTTTTGCTTGAGAAGAATGTAATGAAGTATGTTTTGTATTTGATATTCTTAACATGACGGTATGTAAGCTATTTATAGGTAATTTAAAACCTAACGTAACTAAGAGAATCTATTTCAAAACTAACTTAATAAAAATTAGGAGTTTAAGTTCTTGGAAAATAAATACACTATGAGCGTTTAAATTTATCTTTTTCAATCAATTTTAGAACAAATTTAATACAAATAAAGATATCTTCTTCAATATGAATTGTTTTAATTAATCTCTAAATCATGTCAAATTCTAAGCCAAATTATTGAATATGAGTTTAAACTTGACATATATAGAGTTTTAAATATAATAAACTACAAAGTCATAATATTTAGTCATCTAAATGTATTTCACTTTGTAAGTATAACAACCTAACTCACATTTTTGTCAAAATTATGATTTTACTTAATTGACATAATTTTGAATATTTTACTATAATTGTAATCTAAATGACTAATAAATGTTAATATTATGTTTACATTACAATATTTGTGAAGGCTTAAAATTAAGTTTAATTTAAATATTTGGTAAGATAATATGAGATTCACTAGAGCAATATATAAAATGTGCTAAATAGTTTAAAAATAAATAAAAACTCTCACACTTTAATGATAAATTTGTAAAATATGACTATATTGGAGATCAATAACTATTAATTATGTAAAAGAATCCACTGGAAAGTGGAGATATATTTCCTACAAATTGAAATAGAAAATATTTTAAGGTTCCCATATTAAAGAGAAGAGAAAACAAATCTGCAACTAAAATTAAAAAAAAACACATAAATAAAAAACCATAGATTTATCGATTCAAACTATGGAAAACAGTAAGAATATATTGAAATTAATTGAGGTTAATGGTTAAGGGGGCTGTATTCTATATATAGTCCACTTGTCGGTTAAGAGTCTAATCAATGTTTTCCCACTACTAGTTTATGGTTCTAATAGTAACATACATATGAAATTTAGATGATTCAATATGCAATACAATCGAATTTGCTACAACTCTTCAAGTTTTCGTTTTTATTTGAATTTAAAATTTCAATTTTTTTGAAAATTTTTGGTTATTTGTATCTGGTTTTGATTTAACGAATTGGAAATAAATAAAAAAAATAAAAATTGTATATTTACTTTTGTCTTGAAGTTGGCAAAAATGAGTTCAGTCAGTATATAGAAAACAAATAACTAGAACTTAGTTGAATTAAATAGTTGGTCTAAAATCAATACATAGCTAGAAATTAAATTAGATCAACAAGATTATATGGTACTATCAATACTTAAAACTCTATATTATTTTTAACTCATACTAGATTAGTGTTCTTTTTAAAAATAAAAAAAAAAAAAAAATTTAAGGTACGCATATGCAAAGAGATTCACTTTGATATATTTTGTATTAAGGTAAAGACATGGATATTTTGAGTAAAATAAGTGTTAAAACACGGAAATATCAAGTTTTCGATCAAAAGAATAAAAGCAATATATAATTTAAGCAGATTTGGAGATTGAGACACAGTGACTCCACAAGTCGTCCTTCTTCTTCAAATATTGTGTTTCACGGGCAATTAAGGCTGGTCTGTCAGCAATATATTTAATGAGAGTATCGTGACACACTTTTCCTTCTTGGACAAGATCGTGGCAACAAGTATCAGAGATGGTTCCATTTCCAAATACAACGTCGATTATATCCAAGGCACACTTAGGAGTGATTTTCACAAGACAAGTATCCCATAATGATTTTGCTTCAGATTCTTCAACTGAAAATTGAAATGACCATACCCATTTTTTTTTTTTTTTTTTTACAACTATTACGCCCATACATAATAGTTAAACGGATTTGCAACGATAAGTCGGATTTATTAAAACACCAAACAAACCGTCAAACAACAGGAAATCATTTATTGAAATATAACAGGTTCACAAACAACAACCGTACTCCAACAACAACAAACATACAACCCGAGTCCTAATCATCCCTTCCTTCAAGCCGCAATTCCACGATCACACCTTATCTTTACCTGCAACTCAGAAACACACACAGAGATGCGTAAGTATTATCACAAATACTTAGTGAGTTGGTCCTCCCATCTACGAGCTATACACACAAGCAAGTAAGACGGTAACCCGCTCACAACGCACAATGCAACAAAAACACAACACGAAAAACAACCGGATCGATCGATCCAAGCTTGGATCGATCGATCCTGACCACACCAACATGGATCGATCGATCCGAACACAACAGAACGATCGATCGATTGATCCTCCCTTAGATCGATCGATCCTCTTACCTTTGAACTTTAGCCACGACCTGCAACATTGGATCGATCGATCCCACCCTGGATCGATCGATCCTCAAGTCTCTGCAACTCAGATCGCAACTTCCACCACCCCAAACGACCAACAACCACCAAACCTTGCTTCCTACAGGCAATTAAACACACACCCAAGCCCCAAACAACCAGGAAACAAGCCACAAAACACAGAACAAGCAACCATACTCCAAAGATTCCATAACTAACCAAACATCAAAACACACAAACCTTAATTGCTTAGATCAACTCATGGTACGCACTCACCTTGATTCTGGATGGAAAACAGAGCCACAAACAGCCCACAACGAACCGGAGAACCTCCACACCGCAACAACCGATCCTTCTGCAACTCAAACCACCAAGCTTCTTCTTTTGAACAACAACAAGCTTCTCCCTTTTGATCTCACACACTACACCCCAAACTTTCGAATTCACACTCTCCAAGACCTCACAAAAGCTCCACAAAACGCTCAGGAAGAAGGAGAAGGAAGAAACCCGAATAATGGGGGTAGGTGAGACCAAAGAGAACAAAAAGGAAGGTTGCCGACAGGACCGGATCGATCGATCCTCCACCGGATCGGTCGATCTGCTACGCTCAGCGCACTGGATCGATCGATCCAGCACTTGGATCGGTCGATCCACACCTTCCCAAAGCTGGATCGATCGAACCAAAAACAAAAGCACACACGAGAGCTACAATAATGAATAGTATAGTAATCTGGGAGTTAAGTTTAGCCATATTTGCTTTTACGTGAAATTTACTCACTAATATTTTTTGCTTGAGAAGAATGTAATGAAATATGTTTTGTATTTGATATTCTTAACATGACGGTATGTAAGCTATTTATAGGTAATTTAAAACCTAACGTAACTAAGAGAATCTATTTCAAAACTAACCTAATAAATATTAGGAGTTTAAGTTCTTGGTAAATAAATACACTCCGAGCGTTTAAATTTATCTTTTTCAATCAATTTTAGAACAAATTTAATACAAATAAAGATATCTTCTTCAATATGAATTGTTTTAATTAATCTCTAAATCATGTCAAATTCTAAGCCAAATTATTGAATATGAGTTTAAATTTGACAATTATAGAGTTTTAAATATAATAAACTACAAAGTCATAATATTTAGTCATCTAAATGTATTTCACTTTGAAAGTATAACAACCTAACTCACATTTTTGTGAAAATTATGATTTTACTTAATTGACATAATTTTGTATATTTTACTATAGTTGTAATCTAAATGACTAATAAATGTTAATATTATGTTTATATTAAAATATTTGTTAAGGCTTAAAATTAAGTTTAATTTAAATATTTGGTAAGATAATATGAGATTCACAAGAGCAATATATAATATGTGCTAAATATTTTAAAAATAAATAAAAAGCCTCGCACTTTAATGATAAATTTGTAAATATGACTATATTGGAGATCAATAACTATTAATTGTGTAAAAGAATCCACTTGAAAGTGGAGATATATTTCCTACAAATTGAAATAAAAAATATTTTAAGGTTCCCATATTAAAGAGAAGAGAAAACAAATCTGCAACTAAAATTAAAAAAAAACACATAAATAAAAAACCATAGATTTATCGATTCAAAATATGGAAATCTGTAGGAATATATTGAAATTAATTGAGGTTAATTGAGACGACCCGACCCGCTTTAACTAAGCAATAACATAACCCCATAATATTAATTATACCCAACTAGTCAAACATAAACTTCACACAACACGCTTTAACTCCAAATAAAGCAGCAATACAAAATCGCATTTTTTAACACAATAAAATACGATCAACAACATACAATACCGAGTCCTAAATCATCCTCCTCCTCATCGCCTTGATTCCACGTCCACACTTTATCTTTACCTGCAACTCACAAAAACACAGAGAGATGCGTAAGTATTATCAAAAATACTTAGTGAGGCGGTCCTCCCATCTACGAGCTATACACACAAGCAAGAGATAGGAACACAAACCACTCACATACGCAAAGCCAAACAACAACCAACCAAGGGCAAACCCAACAACCATGGGCCACCCAAACAACCACACGAAACAGCAAACAGCTGAACGCCACAACCAACCCACAGCGGAACGAACACTCCGCCACTGCTGGTGTCGATCAACACCACCCCTAGGTGTCGCTCGACACCACCCCTGGGTGTCGCTCGACACCGAGCACACGCTCCAACCACAAGAGCAACGGCTGGTGTCGATCGACACAACCCCCTGGGTGTCGCTCGACACCGAGCACACTTCACGACGGGTGAAGTGCTTGTGTCGATCGACACCCACCACCTGTGTCAATCGACACCAAGCTCAGCCACAAGAACCCAGCAACGCAACGTTGCCGAACAACCACAGCCAACCTTCCCTGGCTTCCTCGCTTCCCAAAACGAGCACTTCCCTGCACACACAACACAACAAGGAAACAACCCAAGCAACACAAACCACGGATTCTCCCAATCCAACCACACAATCACAAAACAAGCCACATAACCCTAACATACTTAGATCAACTCATGGTCACGCACTCACCTTAGATTCGGATCGATTCAGGCGAAGAACAGCTCCACAAGCTCAGGGACGAACTCCCTCTCCCCCTCCTCGCCTCAACTCCGCAACCGATCTCCCTCTCTCCCGGAAGCTCACGCTTCCTTCCTGAAGCCACAACCAAGCTTCCCTCTTTGCTCTCTTAGAGGATCAAGCTCTCCTCTTCTTCCTCACTCTCTTTCGCTCTCCCAAGCACCAGAACGGCCACAAACCGCCAAAACAAAGAAAGAGAAAGAAGAACTCGGGTTTCAAGTGGAAGAAATCCACCAACCCCAGTCTGCCGACACGGGTATCGATCGATACCACGCCTTGGTGTCGCTCGACACCTCCCCCACGAGCCAAGACTGCTCGACACAACACACTGGTGTCGATCGACACCACCCCTTGGTGTCGCTCGACACCCGAGCCTCCAAGCCAAGCTGCTCGACGAACACCTCCAGGATTGATCGATTCAAGCCTTAAAACGATCAGTCCTCTTAACCATTTGCCCTGCAAATGATCCCCCGGTCCCCAAACCAAGACAAGTACTCCACACAACAGTACTTTCCGGGACACGGGCGTTACAATTCTCCCCCACTAACAAGGATTCGTCCTCGAATCTAGTGGTACAGTTCATTCGCAATGAACTCAAAACACAACCGTCACAACTGTTCACGTGAACCTTGACCAACCCGGCCAACACAACACAACACAACATGAGATCGAACACCATCAATCTCCGAGGTCTACAATCAGTCACTATGCGTATCCACGTCCTAGACAGTCATTTCTCAATCGTACAACTCGTACTCGTACCACTCCACTCTCAGAACCAAAGTTCCTCGAGTTCTCGGTACCACACGCCACTCGCACTCTCAGGTCAGAAAGACCGTCAAGCTATCGGCACAAAACTCATACCACGCACACTCTCAGGTCACATGTCCATCGGGTTATCGGTATATCACACATACCACTCGCACCCTCCGGTCACATGGCCCTCAAGCTATGGTGTCAAACACATACCACTCACACTCTCAGGTCACATATCCCTCGGGCTATCGGTATATCACTCATACCACTCGCACCCTCAGGTTACATGTCCTTCAAGCTATCGGTATCTGGGGAACTAACCATCCCCTCACGAGTTGTACAGGACCAACCGTCCTCAGAGCAAAATAAGTCTAAACGTCAATAAGCATCTCTGACCGAAACTACCTCCCATGGTTTGCGTAAAGCATCGCAATGCAATACTCAACCACACATATTCCCAACCCGGAATATCACCACAACCATGACCAACCCTCTGGTCAACTCAAAACATCCCTCTCACACAGGGCTGTTTCTCATATCCAACACGAAGGATATTTCCAGTTTATGAACTCATAAACCTCTTTCCTTAACCTCCAGGGAAAACCAGACAACACAATAAGAACTACTCATCTTATTGTAACTTCAATTGTATTAATCGTTTCTCACCCAAAACGAAATACAAATGAAACCCCCACAGGGTAACAACCCAAAACTCGAAACTGAAAACCACGAAGAACAGCTCAAGCCGCAGCTTGCTTTCATCCTCGCCTCAGGTTCCCAAGTTCCCTGCTCACAACCGTCATAGTCTCACAAGACTCATGACCACCACCACACAGGCGGCAGGATACGACATATCCACACAATGTCGTCATCCACACAAACTGGATCCCTGGTGCCTAAACACCTTATCAACACGCGACAACTCGACGGCTCACCCGCCACTCGACGGCTCATCCGCCATCCTGATCTATTCGCGGAAACCATGCGCATAGACCACCATACCACTACAAGGATTTCTCCTTGTGGTACTCCCCGCGGCTCACCCACGTCTACATGCCCTTGGCACCGTACTCATATTCAGTCTCAAAACTCGGATCCTCTCCGAAGTTTTACTGAACAAAACCCACACCGTAAATGCTTTCCTCCCCCACTTTGGTCCAGCATAACAGTGTACCACATGGTCTCCCATAACTCACCTCGTATGGAGCCATCTCACAACGCATACACGTAACCAAACATCTTGGCGAACTCTCCAAGTCCCCAAAGATGATAGAACCGACCCGACCTTGGCAAATCCACTGATTCCCAAGATCGCGATCACAGACACGCAATGGCGAACTCAACTAGTTCCCACCGACGCGATCCTGTCAAGCATGATATCTTCCATGGATACTCATCAAGACATGATTCTCGCAAGAATCGAACCAACCCACTACAAGAAACGAAACGACGAAACCACCGTCACGCTCTTTCCAGGCTCAATCTAGACCGCAGTCGAACAACCAATTCAATCAAGTCAATAAGGCATGTCACACCCATACATGATAAGCAATTATCGACTGATCAAACCGATCGCTAGAAACTATTTAGACTTAACCACAACACTTTTGCCTTGAACACCACAAGGTCTTAACAACCCAACCGCTCCTCGGTTGCTCTCCGCAATTTGCCTTCTCGACAATTTCCGGAGTAACAAAACAATACGATGCTTCAGAAACAACAACACATGGGAGTCCACACCTCCCACAACCAAGGTCTCTGCATAACTCACATATGCTCGGAACCCTGACCCCCTATCATAGAGACAATTCGGCCCAAAACTCTGGCCTTTCGTCTCTATGATAGAATACTCTCGTGGCGCCACTAAGCTCGGACTAGCTGGCGGTGCCACTGCCACCTCCCTCTGCAACTTGGGACATCTCAGCTTGATCTACCCCAACTCCCTGCAGAGAAAGCACACTCGCGTATCCACACGCGCCTCACCCTTTTAAGGGCAACCCACAACCCTGTGATCCCTGCTCCCGCACCTGAAGCATCCCGGACCACTCCGGGTAACCAGCGAAGAATCCTCCATCCTCTGCTCCTGTCCTTGCATTGGCCTACCGCCTCTGCTTGGACCAGACTGCTGCTGCGGCCTCCTCGCCTGAAAGTTGGGGCTAGCAACCACCACCTCAACTTTCAAACTATCCTCCAGCCAAGCAGCTGTCTCCACCAACTCAGAAACCGTGCCACAAACCCTCACAAGGCAACGGTTCCCCAGCTCAGTCCGAAGACCAACAAGGATCTTCGAACTCGGACCCGCTCACCCTCCAAACCTCGACCTAACCGGTCAAGAGCCTCCTGTGGAAACCTCCTCCACAAAACCTCACAGGCCAACTCCGCCTGAACTCTCCTGCCTGCAACACCCCTCCACTAGAGATGTGCATCACCGTCCAGGTAATGACTGCCAGGTCAATCCGGTATCCCTCCTGGACCCTAACCGAACGGAAACACATCCGCTCTAACCTCATGCTCCACGCATCAGCGTCCTCCCGCCTGGCATCTCCCCGGAAGAATCCCGTGCCAATCCTCTACAACGGCTCCATTATCTTAAGCAAAGATGGGAGCTCTTCCGCAACCGCAACTCTCGGCTGCACCTCAACCACTGGTGGCACAACAGGAGCCTGAACTGGTAGCCGCTCCAACAGCAGAGTCAACAGACCCGCCATGCGATCATCTCAGGCCTGAGCAAAACTCCGCTGCAACACCCGCAGCACCCGCTGGAACTCCAGCTACACCGGCACTCACACCGGTCACACCATCAGACCTATCCTGATACACATGCGAATCCGCTACTCGCTCAACCATAACACCCCGTGCTACACTCTCTGCCACCACTGGAACACAACCACGCCCTCTACCACAGCCACAACCCTGGCCACCAACACAGCTACAACCTCGGCCACAACCTTGGCCACCACCACTGCCAAACCCCGGCCACAGCCTTGCCCACCAACACGGCCACAAGCACCCCTAGCCAACTGAACCCCTAAGAACAGAGACTAAAGACGCAAAACAACACAACAAGGCAAAGATAACTTACCGTAGAATCTCACAGGCTCGAAGAGGATGATTCTAAGACTCCATGCTCAACCAATATTGATTAAATACCTCATAATCAATTTCTACCACACAACACAACGGTTCAATCACAACATGCAACAAGCATCACGAAAATTAATTCAACTCCAACTAATTTTCTAAACCATCCTAGAACCGTCTAAGCTCTGATACCAATTGAGACGACCCGACCCGCTTTAACTAAGCAATAACATAATTAATACCCCATAATATTAATTATACCCAACGAGTCAAACATAAACTTCACACAACACGCTTTAACTCCAAATAAAGCAGCAATACAAAATCGCATTTATTAACACAATAAAATACGATCAATAACATACAATACCGAGTCCTAAATCATCCTCCTCCTCATCGCCTTGATTCCACGTCCACACTTTACCTTTACCTGTAACTCACAAAAACACAGAGAGATGCGTAAGTATTATCACAAATACTTAGTGAGGCGGTCCTCCCATCTACGAGCTATACACACAAGCAAGAGATAGGAACACAAACCACTCACATACGCAAAGCCAAACAACAACCAACCAAGGGCAAACCCAACAACCATGGGCCACCCAAACAACCACACGAAACAGCAAACAGCTGAACGCCACAACCAACCCACAGCGGAACGAACACTCCGCCACTGCTGGTGTCGATCGACACCACCCCTGGGTGTCGCTCGACACCGAGCACACGCTCCAACCACAAGAGCAACGGCTGGTGTCGATCGACACCACCTCCTGGGTGTCGCTCGACACCGAGCACACTTCACGACGGGTGAAGTGCTTGTGTCGATCGACACCCACCACCTGTGTCGATCGACACCAAGCTCAGCCACAAGAACCCAGCAACGCAACGTTGCCGAACAACCACAGCCAACCTTCCCTGGCTTCCTCGCTTCCCAAAACGAGCACTTCCCTGCACACACAACACAACAAGGAAACAACCCAAGCAACACAAACCACGGATTCTCCCAATCCAACCACACAATCACAAAACAAGCCACATAACCCTAACTTGCTTAGATCAACTCATGGTCACGCACTCACCTTAGATTCGGGTCGATTCAGGCGAAGAACAGCTCCACAATCTCAGGGACGAACTCTCCTCTTCTTCCTCACTCTCTTTCGCTCTCCCAAGCACCAGAACGGCCACAAACCGCCAAAACAAAGAAAGAGAAAGAAGAACTCGGGTTTCAAGTGGAAGAAATCCACCAACCCCAGTCTGCCGACACGGGTATCAATCGACACCACGCCTTGGTGTCGCTCGACACCTCCCCCACGAGCCAAGACTGCTCGACACAACACACTGGTGTCGATCGACACCACCCTTTGGTGTCGCTCGACACCCGAGCCTCCAAGCCAAGCTGCTCGACGAACACCTCCAGGATTGATCGATTCAAGCCTCAAAACGATCAGTCCTCTTAACCATTTGCCCTGCAAGTGATCCCCCGGTCCCCAAACCAAGACAAGTACTCCACACAACAGTACTTTCCGGGACACGGGCGTTACATTAATGGTTAAGGGGGCTGTATTCTCAACATACTCCACTTGTCGGTTAAGAGTCTAATCAATGTTTTCCCACTACTAGTTTATGGTTCTAATAGTAACATACATATGAAATTTAGATGATTCAATATGCAATACAATCGAATTTGCAACACCTCTTAAAGTTTTCGTTTTTATTTGAATTTAGAATTTTAATTTTTTGAAATTTTTTGGTTATTTGTATATGGTTTTGATTTAACGAATTAGAAATAAATAAAAAACGCAAAAATTGTATATTTACTTTTGTCTTGAAGCTGGCAAAAATGAGTCCAGTCAGTATATAGAAAACAAATAACTAGAAAACTTAGTTGAATTAAATAGTTGGTCTAAAATCAATACATAGCTAGAAATTAAATTAGCTCAATAAGATTATATGGTACTATCAATACTTAAAACTCTAAATTATTTTTAACTCATACTAGATTAGTGTTCTTTTAAAAAAAAATTAAATTTAAGGTACGCATATGCAAAGAGATTCACTTTGATATATTTTGTATTAGGATAAAGACATGGATATTTGGAGTAAAATAAGTGTTAAAACACCGAAATATCAAGTTTTCGATCAAAAGAATAAAAGAAATATATAATTTAAGCAGATTTAGAGATTGAGACACAGTGACTCCACAAGTCGTCCTTCTTCTTCTTGGACAAGATCGTGGCAACAAGTATCAGAGATGGTTTCATTTCCAAATACAACGGCGATTATATCCAAGGCACACTTAGGAGTGATTTTCACAAGACAAGTATCCCATAATGATTTTGCTTCAGATTCTTCAACTGAAAATACAGGAACAAAAGCACAAACGAGAGCTACAATAATGAATAGCATAGTAATCTGGGAGTTAAGTTTAGGCATATTTGCTTTTACGTGAAATTTACTCACTAATATTTTTTGCTTGAAAAGAATGTAATGAAGTATGTTTTGTATTTGATATTCTAAACATGACGGTATGTAAGCTATTTATAGGTAATTTAAAACCTAACATAATTAAGAGAATCTATTTCAAAACTAACTTAAATAAATATTAGGAGTTTAAGTTCTTGGTATATAAATACTCTATGAGCGTTTTAAATTATCTTTGTCAATCAATTTTAGAACAAATTTAATACAAATAAAGATATCGTCTTCAATATGAATTTTTTTAATTAATCTCTAAATCACGTCAAATTCTAAGCCAAATTATTGAATATGAGTTTAAACTTGACATATATAGAGTTTTAAATATAATAAACTACAAAGTCATAATATTTAGTCATCTAAATGTATTTCACTTTGAAAATATAACAACCTAACTCACATTTTTGTCAAAATTATGATTTTACTTAATTGAAATATTTTTGTATATTTTACTATAGTTGTAATCTAAATGAATAATAAATGTTAATATTATGTTTATATTAAAATATTTGTTAAGGCTTAAAATTAAGTTTAATTTAAATATTTGGTAAGATAATATGAGATTTACAAGAGCAATAGATAATATGTGCTAAATATTTTAAAAATAAATAAAAAGCCTCACACTTTAATGATAAATTTGTAAAATATGACTATATTGGAGATCGATAACTATTAATTATGTAAAAGAATCCACTTGAAAGTGGAGATATATTTCCTACAAATTGAAATAGAAAATATTTGAAGGTTCCCATATTAAAGAGAAGAGAAAACAAATAAATTAAAAAACATAGATTTATCGATTCAAATTATGGAAAACAGTAGGAATATATTGAAATTAATTGAGGTTAATGGTTAAGGGGGCTGTATTCTCAATATACTCCACTTGTCGGTTAAGAGTCTAATCAATGTTTTCCCACTACTAGTTTATGGTTCTAATATTAACATACATATGAAATTTAGATGATTCAATATGCAATACAATCGCATTTGCTACACTTCTTCAACTTTTCGTTTTTATTTGAATTTAGAATTTTAATTTTTTGATTTTTTTTGGTTATTTATATATGTTTTTGATTTAACGAAATGGAAATAAATAAAAAACGTAAAAATTGTATATCTTCTTTTGTCTTGAAGTTGGCAAAAATGAGTCCAGTCAGTATATAGAAAACAAATAACTAGAAAACTTAGTTGAATTAAATAGTTGGCCTAAAATCAATACATAGCTAGAAATTAAATTGGCTCAACAAGATTATATGGTACTATCAATACTTAAACTCTATATTATTTTTAACTCATACTAGATTAGTGTTCTTTTAAAAAAAAAAAATTAAATTTAAGGTACACATATGCAAAGAGATTCGCTTTGATATATTTTGTATTAGGGTAAAGACATGGATATATTTGGAGTAAAATAAGTGACACACTTTTCCTTCTTGGACAAGATCGTGGCAACAAGTATCAGAGATGGTTCCATTTCCAAATACAACGGCGATTATATCCAAGGCACACTTAGGAGTGATTTTCACAAGACAAGTATCCCATAATGATTTTGCTTCAGATTCTTCAACTGAAAATACAGGAACAAAAGCATACACGAGAGATACAATAATGAATAGTATAGTAATCTGGGAGTTAAGTTTAGCCATATTTGCTTTTACGTGAAATTTACTCACTAATATTTTTTGCTTGAGAAGAATGTAATGAAGTATGTTTTGTATTTGATATTCTTAACATGACGGTATGTAAGTTATTTATAGGTAATTTAAAACCTAAAGTAACTAAGAGAATCTATTTCAAAACTAACTTAATAAATATTAGGAGTTTAAGTTCTTGGTAAATAAATACACTATGAGCGTTTAAATTTATCTTTTTCAATCAATTTTAGAACAAATTTAATACAAATAAAGATATCTTCTTCAATATGAATCGTTTTAATTAATCTCTAAATCATGTCAAATTCTAAGCCAAATTATTGAATATGAGTTTAAACTTGACATATATAGAGTTTTAAATATAATAAACTACAAAGTCATAATATTTAGTCATCTAAATGTATTTCACTTTGCAAGTATAACAACCTAACTCACATTTTTGTCAAAATTATGATTTTACTTAATTGACATAATTTTGAATATTTTACTATAATTGTAATCTAAATGACTAATAAATGTTAATATTATGTTTACATTACAATATTTGTGAAGGCTTAAAATTAAGTTTAATTTAAATATTTGGTAAGATAATATGAGATTCACTAGAGCAATATATAAAATGTGCTAAATAGTTTAAAAATAAATAAAAACCCTCACACTTTAATGATAAATTTGTAAAATATGACTATATTGGAGATCAATAACTATTAATTATGTAAAAGAATCCACTGGAAAGTGGAGATATATTTCCTACAAATTAAAT